>VYZQ01065264.1:39724-59296 GCA_013400655.1 Mystacornis crossleyi
CTCATTTTCCATGGTAATCTAGAGAGCCTTCCTTCAGAGGATAGCCGAGGGCACTAATACAGCCTCAGCAGCATGATTCCCATGCTGGGAAGGCAGGAGATATCCTAAGCAGGTTCCAAGCCGAGAGAGAGCACCAGCGTGGGTCTAGAGGTGCCTGCTCTGCTGTATCTGTGAGGGAGCACTGCAGAGACTGAACACACGCTCACTGACTGCTTTCAAAGATGGATTTTTCTGCATGAGAGCTACTCTGAGTGATCTCTGGGGAAAGGATCAATTAGAGACTTTTGGCTTCCCCTTCATTTATTACACTTTCCATTAAAATGGTATTTCCCCCAATTTATCATTCACAGTCTGTAATTGCCATGGACAGTAACCCCAACAGGCTGTTGTCTTAGCACCGCGCTACAACACTTCATTTTAAAACAGTGCTTTGCAGGGACACCATTATTCTTCAGTTGCAACCACCACCTGTGTATTTATTAACTACAAATATAATCAGAAGTACTAGCCTATATTAAAGTACTGCAATACAGTGTGAGAGCATTTTGGACAGATCCGGACGGGTTAAAATGTTACTCAACACCTCCTCCCAGTAGTGTGCAGGCTTGAATATTCCTGTTCAGTACTACCCTCCTTCATTCCGCTCCTTATTCAGAATAATCCTGACTTTCATTCACCTCTAGAGGTGAAACTAATTTCTGGATGCCTGCAGAGATTGAACCATATACCCCTGGGACACTTTGGGGTAGGGAACAGCTTCTTCTCCCTCTGGTGAAGATGATGACTGCTCACAGCCACTAATTTCCATTGCAAGGAAAAAAAGTCAGGCTTTAATCAGAAGAGGGGGAGACAAGGGAAGAAAGCAGGTTCTGAGCCTCCCCAGGGTTAGAGAAACATCTCGCCAAAGGAAGGTAATGCAATGGTTCCCCCACCCCACCCCAAAACAGAGCTAAACGTGCTGCAGGGCACTTTGGTCTGCTCTCCCTCCTGGCTCCCAGCCTCAGCCCTCCTTAGGGAGTGACATTTCACAGGGGACATCAGCTACAACCTTGGCACACAATCCACCCAAATTCCAGGTCTGGGAGAGCAGGGCACACTGCTTTTTTCTCCCCCATCATGATTGCCAGTTTCTCTGGAACGAAAAAATGGGTTTAAATCACTGCAAGCTGCGAAGAGCCTGGACCACTCTATCCCACTCCCTAGGCAAGCATTTTATCACCAGGTTGTATTTCCTACAAATAGATACTATATATTATACTCAACACAGAGCACAGTAACCTCTCCTCAAGCCCTGGTGAGAAGAGCTGTGCTGGAAACTTGGTCTAGGACACAAATTAATCCCATATAACTTTCCATGCTGAAGGTGTCACTGGCTGCCTGCATCTGTGCTGGGCAATTCTGGCTCAGGAAGCAACACGTCTTTTGGTTTAGGGCTGCAGAACATGGCTGGGTTTTTGTTTGCCTCTGTGGCTTTCCCACTGCTCACAGAAGAAAGCCTTTATCCTCAGTAAATGCACAGCTGAACTAATACATTGTCAAGGATTCATTGCAAAAGGACAGTTTACTTCTCCAGATAACACTAAAGATTCCCAAGTGTAAGAGCCTGCAACAATATGTAAAACATTTTAAATATAATGCAGTGAATAACCACGGACTTTCCATAATAATCATCATTTAGTGAATGTATAAATAGAATAAAAGCAATATTGAAGCAAATAAATGACCTCTGACTCAAAGAATGGATTGCATTTCATATTACTTTACTTAACTGCCCCCTCCTTCCCCCACCAAACAAAAGCTTTATTGACAAAATGTGCTCTGGTGATTTAGTCTGTAGACTTAAAGAATGTGCAACTCTGGGAAAAACTGAATTATGAATTCTATTTGTCAGATGAGGAATGGCATGTAATAACTTAATGAACTAGAAGCTTATTAGTTGTAAGTGAGAGAAGGCGTTCTTATCAATCTTTTTTTTTAAACTCAAAAATGTTCAGGTGGGTAAGCATCAAATCCATTTCACATTTATTATCTTATGAATACCAATATATGTTAGAATCTCCACAAGCTACAAAAATATATCTGAGCCTCTAGTTTAATGTGCATTTTATTAGTCAGTTTTGGAGGCTCTAGTCGAAACCCAAGTCATTAGAGTATCTGCTCACAAATTCAGCCAGCAAAAAATTCACTTGAACACAAGAGCTACCCTGAATTCATCAAAACTCTGGAGTGAAAGGAATTCAAACACAGTGACAATGACAGCTGTGTTTTAATAGCTATTTATTGCTCTTTGGACACGTAAATACAAAAGAACAGTAAAATACCAATTTTAACAAGAAACTTGTAGAGAAACCAGCCTTATATAAAATGGAAGAATCAAATCCTTGGCTATTAAAGAAGTTTTCTCCACTTTGTAAAGTACAGGAATTTACCTCACCTACACTTTCCTGTGGACCTATTTATTTTGCACATGGATCATGATGTGTATGTGTGAATACGCACAAAAATGACAACCATAAGGTAGTTTGAAATCCATTAGATGCTTCTCCCAGTCTGAGCTGATATTATCTCTTAAAAACACACTGTAACAAATATGAGTTAGCCCTAACCAAATACAAAAGCACATGTGCAATTAAAAAAAAAAATGGGAGGAAGCAGGAAATTCAAAGTTCAAGCCAATGCATTCGGAGGTATATGTAGAACAAAGTAGTCAGGTTCTAATCTATCAGCCCCAAAGTTTCAAGTGCTGCATAGATCCCTGAGTAACTGCAATTTTATACCTGCAAAGGATCGTTTTTTTGCTTTGATTTTCTTTTCCAGAAATGAAAATCTGCATTAATTTATGTCTCTAGTAGGCTCCTGTGGGTGGGCTTTTTTTTGGTTTATTGCTTTGTTTGTTTTTTTCTTTGTGTGGCCAGTCTAGCAGCAGATGTCTTACATACATTAGGCTGTTTAGAAGAACAGTCATAGCCATTTCACTTAATCAGGTAATAGCACACTATTGACATATTAGACCAATTTAATACATTTGTTTTCTTTATCCATTTACGTTTCATCTCAAAGGTCTCCAGAACAATGGGATTTTGAACTATTTGTGCTGAGCACAATCGAAGGGCCAGTAATCCAATAATTTGATTTTCTTGCTGGAGAGAACAGGAGAGAGGGAAAGTCATCTTTCTCTTGCTCCAGCAAGGGAGCTGGAGGCCTGCATTAGGCTTTAAGCTTCCTGTGTAAAACATACCCCAAGGGCAACAGAAGGCCACTTAAACACAGCTTGGAGGGCATAACTGGAACGTGGCTGTGGCACGTTGGCTTTCTGCCCAGGAGTAAATTCCAACCATTAGTATCAAACACTCATCCTGAAGCTCTCAAACTGAAATTAAATGCCATCTATCAAATGAATAAACAATAATAGAGTAGCACAAGTAAATTAAAAAAATAAATTGCAGTAATTTATACTGTGGATCATCTGTTCGGGGTTGCTGTTCCGGACTGCTCGCCTCAGATTATCTCTCAGCCTGTTTTTTCACTGTTGGATTTTTGCACATGTAAAACAGCCCTCGATACACAAATTGAATTTATTCATGGCCTATGTTATTCATTACTAAAAAATAGTTTTAAATAATGCTTGCTTTTCCTGTGCAAATAATTTTGTTTACTTCTGCTAGTCATAGGTTGAGTCTACATGAGTTGTGTCTAAACAAGAATACAAACAACAGCAATTAAACATGCAAAAATGTACCTTTAGGTATATCAGGTGGAACTGCACATTCTGGTTTAGGCAGTCATGAAAAATTTCAGCAAGCTTCAGAATATGGAGAGCTGTGAATTTAAAGTGAATTCACCCTTTAAAAGTGCTCAAAAGAAAAGCAACCTGTAGTTTGGGATGGATTTTAAAAGGGGAATTTTCAATAAGCAGTATTTAATTACTTAACTGAAATTTTTGCTATGGCATCCTGGCTAAACCTTCACTTTTTGTGAAGTAAAAAAAAAAACAAAACTCAGGGAAACTATTATGCTTTATCTGAATCGCAGCTATTACAGCAATAAATTCAGCCTTGTGCTGAGATGGGACAGTATTGCAAAGGAAAGCAAAGGGAAATATTTCACTTACTGAATATTAGTCTCATTTCCTAAAACAAGTTGACTCTTCCCAGGAACTTCTTTCCCAAAACTTCCTTAGGGTATGAAATAATTGGCTATTAACCAGTGTGTTCTTGACCCAAAGAATGGAGCAGAAAACATTCAAGCCTTGTCTGGATTACTAGAAGAAAGAAAAGAGAAATTAGAGTAGATGCGTACTGCCTGAGCCCATGGCTCTCTTCATTTTGCTCGTTGGGGCTGGAGGCTTTTACCTGCATTTATAGTAGGGCAGAAGACCTGAGGAAAAAAATAGGCAGAAAAGAGGGGAAGGGAAACCAGAATGGCACAACCTTCTCCCTTTTCAGATTCATTTTCCCCTGCCTGCTTGCCCTGCATTTAGTGTGGGGCTGTGAAAGAGGAAGGCTGCCAGCTCCATAGCATCATATTGCCAGCATAAAGGGCATCCTGTCTCAACCCCAGGCAACAGAGAACTTATGAAAAAGTGCCTGCACACTAAGAGCGAAAAAAAAAGCAAAATCTTACTTATCATAAATCCAGTGCACACTCTTATGAACAAGTGACCATTTCCTTTTTTTCCCCTTATACACGGGATCCCCTGTAACCCACCAAACCCTCCGAGGTCCCCTGGGTGCTGCCCCAGCTCCCTGAGCACCCCACGGGAGGAAGGGCTGAGAATGCGGAGTGTGGGGACCGTTCCCATGGCCTGCAAGGAGGAAAACAAGTCGTTAGTATGCACCAGGCAGTGCCAAGGGCTGAGCCTGCTGCTAATGAGTGCTGCACTGAGGGCTCAGGTCATGGTTCTGCTAAATTCTGTGCTCTTGGTACACCTGGGAAACACCACACCAACAGGCAGCAGGGCTCACACACCTGCCCGAGTGCAGACAGCACAGCCACAGTGCTGGGGCAGGTGTCGGAGCCACTGAGGAAGTGTCTGCCCCTTGATGTGAGCTGGTTCAGTGGGGCGGGGCTGTGCAAGTAAAGAAGTCCTGGGGCTGGTTGGCCTCTGTTGCACTCTCCCTGCTGCTGGGACAGGTTCCTCTGGGCAGGGTGCAAAGCCTTAGTGCCGGTTCACAGTGGTTCCCAGTGATCCCCAGGAAGTGCCTGCACACTGCAGGGGACAAACAGGAGCCCATAAAGGTTCTGGGATGGGCTGTGATCTTGCTGGTGTCACAGCAGTGTGGTGCACTAGGCTGTAGGAAAGGGAGCAGGGTGGTCAGCTGCCATGGAGGGCTGCCATGGATGGATCCAGCCCTCCAGGAAGGACAGGTCGGGACAGTAAGGGTGAAGAGCTGCCCTTGATGTGAGAGAGCAACAGGGGCACACGGAGCTGTCCGTGCCTTGGGACACGTGCCGAGCCAGCTGACAGCAGGTCAGGACCAGAGGGCAGCCCGTGGTGGGTGACATTGCGGTGAGAGTCTGCCACAGGCCAGCTGACCAGGAAGAAGTAGATGAGGCGAAAACCTGAAAGCATCCTCATGCTCACAGGACATCAAGGGTCAGAGCACTGCAGGCACACCGAGTGCTGCTAACGAAGTAGCAGAACACACACACCACATTATGCTCCTGGTGGACCCTAGCTTGGCTCTATGCACCTTCAACAGTGGCTCTCATCCTCTGCATAACCATTCTTCTGCCATTCAGAGGATGGTGAGCACTCCCTGTTCAGACCTCCTCAGCAGTCTCCATGCTTCCTCATTGTCTTACACCACAGCAGAATGTTCTGCAGCAGAAAGAAAGCTTCAGTCCTCTCCAGCCTTATCCTGCTGATCACTGTTTGATGCCCTAAAAGTGTAACACACGCAAACAGAGCATATTGGCTGCAAATTTAGAGAAAACATTGCTTTTCATATGGGCAAAAAGGAGGTTGCTGACGACGGGAGTGTGTGTGTGTACGTTCATCTGCTTTAAATTAAGCTCCCCCATGATTCCAGGTTAGATTTCATTCTATTTCAAAAGCCTTCACCTGCCATATATCCCAAAGTGTCCGAGTAGAGGGAAAGGCGATTGGAAAAACTTTGCTGACTACAGTAAAAGAAAGAATAGTACCCCCAGAACTGTGCTTTCCCATTCCCACACCTGTGTGGCAGGAATTCCTCTGATTTGTTGCAGTCAGAGTTCCCTGTATCACAGAATATGGCCTGCAGAACCAGTTTTGTCTCAGTTTGTAAACAGTTTTACATACTTTTATGGTGGTGGAAAGATTCCACAGCCATCAGAAAATCCTATGGTATGTTATGTGGGACCATTTCTAAAGAATTTGAGGGAGGAATTTTAATATATTGGGAACAGCTTATAACTTCAAACACAAATTAGGACACTTAATTTTCTTTAAACCCTATGTCCAGCTTTCAGATTCAATGAGTGCCTCAGGATCTTGCCTCACAGCACTCTTATACACACCTCCATAATACCAGTGCTCTGCTTCTGCCGTATTTCAGTAACTTAAATACACGACAAATTGTCTCATGCTGCAAATTTATCTTCATTGAGCTATCTTTTGATCTCAGGCATTAACTCTGGTCAGCACTAAGGCAGAGACAGTCTATCCAATTAGCAGGTGACAGCCTCAGGAACTCAGAGGACACAGCACCTCTGTTACACCACCTTCCAGGAGATTTGACCTCAACAAACACATTAGATGAACCTGGCCACAGCATTTGTCTGCCTACCTCAGCTGATCTGCTCAGACAGTATTTTGCCAGTTAGCAAGGTAAAATACTGCTTTCAGGAGGTGCCAAAAAAGGATGGCTTTAGGTCCATAACTTGCTGAGGGCTGTTAACACAGCTTTCTTCTGACTCTAAGCCATCACATAAAGCATCTTGACTGTCTCTGCATAAAAGGAACTCATTATCAGACACTCCCTTGTATGGAATCCAAACAACAACCAACCAACTTGTTTTCCAACATCTGCAAAAACAAGTCTATCTTTCAAAGGAAATCGGTTTTGTGCTGTTGGTACGTTGTTCTGCTACTGATGCCATCAAGGAATCTGTTTCACTCAATAGTTACACTTGGGGCAATGACCACCGTATTCCTTGTACTTTGCCCTGCTCAGAGCAAGGGGCTTCTGAGCCATTGTAAAGGATCCTGGGCACAGATATCAAATGTAGTTCTGCACCGAATGCCAAGTAAGCCCAGCATTTAATTTTGTCAGCAATTTCAAAGCCACAGGGGGAATCCATGACTCAGCTTCCATTAAAATCCACTAGTTAGTTGTGAACACTCATACCTCACTGCTTTGCACCTCCAGTTAATCTGTCTGTGTCTGTTTGTGTCAACTGATGCCTGCTTGCTTTGACACTGCAGAACCCCAAAGCTATGAGAGCAGGAATGCCAAGATTTGAGAATGTACTGCAAACTGGCTGAAATCAGTGGCTCTCCAGATGTTCCTGGATGCCTGAAGATGTATCAAATGAGGCTGTATTGAAGAACTCTTAGGCAACAGCAGGTGTGAAATGTCTCGGTGTATTTCATAAGAGTGAAACACAGCAACAATGAACAAGTAAAACTCCAAGATCTGGTAGTGGTTCCAGTAATTTCTGAAGCTAAGCTTGACTGGCTGTACAACTTCATTCATTCAGCACCTCCAGTGGGTCATTAGTGCTGAACCTGGTGGGTGTTCATGTAAATAGAGCACTGGAACATCCAGAAAAAGGCAAGGACCTGTGTTCTTACAGTAGCTTCTGCTTGCTTGCCTTTGTGCCGTTGGGAATCACCACACTGTGGCTTTGAGGGTAAAAGGAGAGAACATGGGCATCAGTCATGACAGAACAGTGGGATCCCCAAACCACGCTCTAAAACTGGATTTTGCCTCACTTTTCTTCAGCATTCTCACAGCAGTCCCTCCTCTGTGCCTCTTCCAGCTTGACTTCTATTTTTTATTATTTTTTCGTGTAACACAATTGATCAGACGTCTGCCTTGTCAGTTGCTGTTCATTCTTGCTCTTTCCAAACATTTTACATTCAGTACAACAGATATAAAACCTAGAGCCAGAGCTGAGAGGAAAGAGATCATAAGAACAGAAGAAAAGAATCAAGAAGAAAATCGTGCAGTCCATGGAGAACATTGCCATTTTGTGACTGAAGTGTGTTGTACAGCAACAGGAAAAAAGTCACAGAAAACTTCTTTAATCTAACAAGAAGCAAGGAACATCTTTAGAAGGAGAAGAGCCATGTTATTATGCTGAAATTACAAGGCCTTTCTTGAACTTGCTCAAACCCCCTCCTGCCTGGATTATTGCTGTGGGTTAAGAGAACTGAATACCCAGTTATTTTCTGAAGGAATGTGGGAGAAAGGGCTGGAAGTGAATGCAACACAAGGAAACCTGGAGTGGGGAGGAGGAATACAAATACAAATTTACTCCTCTGCAAAATCAATTCAAGTAAAATTGAGTAAAAGAACAAGATGATATCTCCCTCCTCCCTCCTACAACACATTCCATTCTTCATGTATATTGACACTGAAGGGTAAGCATGATAAATAGCTCTATTTTCAGCAACAATAACAGGAAAGTTATGAGACTGACTCCAGCCAATAGTTTTCTCCTGCCTCAAACCTTGCATGGTCTTCTACAAGGAGACTGTCTCTGTTGGCAAAGTTGGGCAGGCTTTGGGAACCCTCTTTAGGGGCATAGAGGAGATTTTTTGCTCGTCCACAGGCAGATCACTTAACTGTTGTTACTATATCAATACAGAAGCATGTTTTCATGCAGCCAAAAGGAACCTTCCACAGGGAGTTGAAAAGGAGAGTATTTACCTTTCTGAATCAACAGTAGGGTCCACAGCAGATACATAACAGGAACCTGAAAATAAAAAAAAAAAAAATTGATTTCTGAAACTTCCACCAAAGAATTTTTGAATGGTCATGCCCTAATTTATTTGTTCCTTTATTTTCCAAACACGCTGTAGCCAACTGAAAACCAAATTCACATTTATTGCTTACACGGTGAATAATGTTAGCAGTCAGTTAAACAAAAATAAAGATTAACTGTACAACTCACATAAATATATAGTAATATCTGATGCCTAAATTTTAACACAACGTCAAGCACTATACTCATTTTTATTTAAAATGAGAATTAGAACCTGTCTCTCAAAATGGCTTTTAACAAACTCAAAAATAGGTAGAATTTTTCCTATAAAGGGGAAAGTGTATCTGAATATACCAACAAGGATGAAGGTAATTAAAAAGTTTCCTAAAAATAGGGAAAAAAAGAGAAAACATATTCAGTTAGTTCTATTCAGGACCTAATTAACCTTAAAAACTGAGTCTCCAGCCTTTCCCATGCATTTCAGTGCAAGGGAGAATGTCCCTTGCTACAAACTGTGGGTCTGATTTAATGGAGTTTTGATTGAGGATAAAGACAGAAGAGTCAGTCTGTGGTACCCTCTCTTTGCAGTGAAAAGTGTCCAATTCCAAAGGCGAATGCACTGAGCTCAGCCACCCCAATTAAAGTGTCAGCTGCTATTCAGCAAAAGCAAAGATAGCACAAAGAATGCAAAAGAAGCAGCCATTACAGCATGTTTACAAAGGCAGACCAGCAATTGATGTTGGTTAGGGGACAGCAGAGCAAAACACAAGTTATTTAAACAAACAGATATACATACTTACATGTATATATTTGCACATACAGTGCTCACACACATATATCACAAAACAAAATTGCTTCAAAAGGAGTAAAAACTCTTTGCTCTCTCTAAGTCATTCTCTTGAATCTTTGTATGAAAGTAAGCAGAACTCCAGCTGAAGCTGCAATATCTGAATGTTGAAATAGTGTCTTCTTGCTGCAAGTAAAAAGTGTTAAAATAAATAAATTTTCAAAGACCACTTTTCTTCACGGGCATCTACAACTCATCAGGTATGCACAGCACACGTAAACCCTGATCTTATGTTGTTGTCAGCCTGCCAAAACCCCTCATGGCTCTGGAGGAATTTCTGTGCTGAGATCAGGATCCGACTGGGTCATTCCCTGCAGTGGTGCCTGGCACAGATCTCCCACTGCCGTCTCCAAAGGTTCTGCCTCAGTGCTAGTGGCACTCTGCTACATTTGGGTTAAATCACCTGAAACGCTCCAGCTTCCTTGTTTCCCAAATGCCTACCAGTTACTATATTTTTATCAGAAAGGATGAGAATGACAGAAAGAGTTCCCCGCCAAAGGTTATCTCTGAGTTCATAGTGTGTGTCCTGCTGCCACATCCGATAAATTGTTAACACCGTCTGTTCCAGGCAGGCTTCCCTGGGACTGGTCCTGTGGGGCCAGCATGAATATCTGCTGGAACAGGGAGGACAAAGCTAGGCTGGCACCACAGCTCGGTGTGGACATAGTCAGACTTCAAATGCTTGTGGAGTGATCTTCCAATGTTCAGCTTTCCACTGCTGCTGTTGTTTCCAAGAACAAAAGGGACACAGCCCATCAAGCTCTGCTCAGCAAGAACAAAGCTCACCCAGAGCCGTGGGCATCTCCCCAAAGTCCTCTGTGCTGGTTTGAAATGTCCCATGGAAAGGCCAGGGATGCTCTGGTCCTCTCAGGCTCCCTGAAGAGCACCAGTACTGGTGCTGGAGCCCACTGAAGGGGCCACCCCGGGGGGTTTGGACTACTGTGCTCACACAGAAGGAGCTTCAGCCATGCGACCCATGTGGATCAATATTACAGGGGGGGCTGCAGTGTAACATGGGGGTCATTTCTGCCTCCACTTATCTGACAGGAAATTCATTCCCAAAAGCTAATACAAGATATCCATAAAGTCCTTCTTAAGCTCTTGAATATCCACCTCAGTTTCCTGTACAACAGCTGATGTGGTTTCACAATAAATGGAAACAAACTGGTACACAGCCATGCTCTCGTAATCGGCACAGTAATGGACTTTGTGTCCTTTTCAACATTTGTGAAGCCAGATGACCCAGGCTAGCAGCAACAGGATGCCACCATGAAACATAATTATTTTATAGCTCCTATTTAATTTTTGGAATATCAAAATTTATGACAGTCACTAAAGCAGATTGATTAAACCCTAAGCGTAAACACACCATGATACAGAAGTTGTTTTGCTGTCATCCCAAGGAAGCATCTTTTTGCAAAGTACATGGCAATATCAAAGAGCTCTCTATTGATTAAACTTTGAAAATAAAATTGCACCACTTATCATATGCTGTTTGCAAAAATGCCAATCATTATAATACTCACATAAGCATACTGCGTCTTCCCCCCAACTCGTTAAATTTATTACTGAGACTCTATCCTGAGCTGCCTACATGTGGAAAAAATACCATTCAGATAACGCATTAACATTTATAACCAGTATTTAAAGCTGTGCATGGTGCCATCTCAAATGATAAGGGTCTTGTCAGCGTTTCCAGTATAAGCCTCATTTCAGGGACTGGAAGAAGGGAGGGAGTGGCAACACTGTATTTCAGCAATTTTAAATGACACCAACAAGAAGCCTGACATACAAACTGTCACTCTAATTGTACCTATCTTTCAGAGATAGGTGCATCTTTTAAATCCACATTCAGTTTAAAAAACAGCAAAATTCTCAATACAACATTTTAAGCTACCTGGCAAGTCCTGTCATTCTGCTTGTGCATACAGCATCCCACACGATTATAATTCTAGATCTAAGCCTTCGTATTATAAAGGCTCTTAAGGTATAGAACAAAAATGATATGACCCCCTCCTCACAGCTATACTTGCACTCTGGAGGAGAAAGAAAGAGATAAGCAAAACAGCTAGCAATACAATGAGGGCTGGTTCATGACTCATGTTATCAGATGTTCCTGCAGTATCAAAATACTAATACTGAATACAAATTTTAACAGCAGAAAGAGTAAAAAATAAAAACTAAAAATCTTTTATGGGGGGGAAAAATTTGTAGGTGCAATGCAGCTGCCATGAGCCCAGTTCTGCTACAGGTGCAGTGTAAGCTGTGATTTGCCAAATGACACCTATTAGCTGTTGATGCTTAAGTATTCTACCAAAAGAGAAGATATTTAATATATTTGTATTAGTAAAAAAAATCAAAAGAAAAATTAGTTTTCATATGGCAAGAGAGACATCTGAAAGATATCTCTAAAAAGGAAGGCATTGAAGTGCTTATACTTGGGGTGATCTGGACCACTGGACAGTTAATAACTAAATATATGCAAAGGAGCGACCTCAGCTCTATAGAATTCTAAATGTATCAGTAACATCAGCTAGAATCAATAAAGCCAAACACTTCTGTCCGCAAAAGCAACAATCTTTCTAATCAGAAAGCTCAAATGCTAACCAGTGTAGTGGCCGTAAAGCAAAAACACTCTGAGCAAATCTTTGTGCAAATGGATTTTCCAGATTCCAAGCCACAGTTGACTACCAAGGCTGACTGAGCTATCCTCTTCTCCTCCCAGCTTTACTTGCTGCTCAGGCACAAAGTGGACATAAAAATCTCCTGCTGTGCAAAGGATTTTATTGCTTTACAGGAAAAAGACTAATAGAGGATAAAAAACAGGCCATATAAAGGATGGGCAGTTGTTCAAAAATTATACGCTTTGGAATGGAGAGAAATGCCACAAGAGCTGTGGAAGGCATACACACACTTCATATTGAGGCCAAAGCTGTTCCACTTCACGTGGGATCTCACGGGCTGGAAAGGCACCACACAAATGTCGCTGTGTCGCTGTGTCCCGCAGCAAGAGAGAGAGAAGTCCAGCAGGCAGGAATGGTGCAGCAGAAGGGATTTGTTAAATTATTTAACAACTCTTTTATAGACTTTTTACTTCATAGCCTAATTGGTCAAGAGATCAGCCACCCCACCTGGGGTGATTGGCCAAAGCCTAAGACATCCGTTTAAAAAATATTTTTCTACTATATGGAAAACAAATTGCAGGTGTTCTTAGTTTACAATAACGCTACTGATAGCTTCTGTGAGAGGGAAAAGTTTCACACGGGACAAGAGAGAAGCAAGAAAAGTTCTTGCTACTGCATGTCTTCATCCACACACAAAGAGCGAGGTCCCTGCTGTGCAGCCGCCAGGCACACACCCATCCACTGACTATGCGACACATTCAGGTGTCCCCTGTCATCCCCTGGCATTTAGGCTGGAAAGCAGACGACTAAATATCTTCAGCCTCCAGACCACAATGACTGCAATATAAAGCAGAGGTATTACCCTAATTCCTTCCCTTCCTATTGCCTTTTTGGTTAATGTGCATGCTTGGCACATTTCGGATTTGTTTTGGAATGAGTCTATCAAGCCAAAGATGGTTCTGAGGACGGCCAGAAAAGCACCTTCAAGGCCAGGTAAACTGTACTGTCAGAAAATGAGGTATCAAACAGTTTTAAGCATCATCAGAGTTTGACCACTGTCAGTAGCAGAGGAGATTTGAGTATGCCTGTTTTCTACCCAAGCACCTATGTCTCAGCATAAAATGTTGTACTAGATACTCAAAATTTACTGAGTACTGAGTGTTTGTCTGTAACTCCCCAGGGTAGAAGTCAGCTGGAATTCTGGCCCCATGAAGCCAAAGGGAGATTTGTCTGTGGCTAAAGTCTAGGTCAGGATATTATGTATGTTTATATTGTGCTTTGTGCAATAACAACTCAGGGAGCTTCTTCAGATGCCAAATAAATTTAAGGTTTCTGTGGAGTTTGAAATACTTTATAAGTGATTCTCCCCAACATATTAATGCAGCCACCATTCTCACAAGTTCTAATTGTCTCATCAATTTCTTTTCATGCCACTTGCAGTTATACATCATGCTTCAAAGTCAGCATCTGTACAATCAGCCTCCACAAGACAAATATTATAGGGCATTTTTCAGGTAAATGATTACTGCTCAGACACAGCAAAGTTTCTGGCTAGAGTGATGTGGAAAAGACTGCAGGAAAGCAGGGCATGTTTTTCTTTAGTCAAAAATTGAAGTAATTAATTCTCAGAGAATTAACTTTTTATCCTTGGTAAAACTTGTGGGTCAAAATAAAGGTAGTTTTATAAAGCAAAGCGACAGGCTGCATGTTGAAGAAAAGGAAAAAAAAAGATTTATTCTCAGCAGGTGTTGTCCAGCCACTTCCTGGGAGGTAGGTCCTCATTAGCAGTTGCTCCAGAAAACAAAGATCCTTGTAACAAATGTCATCTCCTCCTTCTCTTAGCTTCTAGTGATGAGCAGACATCACGAGGTCTGGAACATCCCTTTGGCCAGTGGGGGTCAGCTGCCCTGGCTGTGTGCTCTCCCAAGACCTTCCTCCACCCCAGCCCACCGGCGAGGGGACAGTGTTGGAGAGACAGCCCTGAAGCTGTGGGAACACTGCTCAGCAGCCCCCGAACCCGCGGTGAGTTATCCAGCCCCGCCTGGCTGCCAGTGCCCAGCCCAGCCCTGCGGGGCTGAGTTGGGAAATGAGCTCCATCTCCGAGCTCATCCACCAGACGCCAAGCGGCGAGGCCAGGCTGAAACCTTCCACCCTCCTGGGGCAATTCTCAGTCACTTATCCACTGACGAAGCGGGAAAATAAAATCACTGATAGCACCACCTTTCGTCAGATCTGGTTCAACACTTTTGTGAAGGGGGGACCGTGGCTGACAGGCAGACATGCACACACCCTGTGCACAGGCACCATTACACTGCTCTTAGAAACCAGGTGAAAAACATAAAGGCCAATGATTACCCAATTTTTTCTTAAGTCGGCAACTATTCACAAACATCTCATGGAATGAACTGAATGGAAGGAATTTTAGGGAACATATGGAGTCTGAAAAAAAGCTGTTTCTTTTCTACTCATCTCATTTTTTTCTGAAGAAAAACCAGAACTATGTGACCTCTGTGCATAATGACAACTCAATGACACAGCTCTCATTCTGAATGTGGAATATGAAATGCTCACCGTGAACTGCTCAAAAATAATCCTCAGGCCATGATTATTCATAGAAATTATTTGGTGAGTAATTTCAATTAAATAAATTCAAGGAATCAAGAAAAATAGGCTAAACTAATAGAATGCATTATTTATGATGAATAATTCATTTGGAGGAACTTTCTCCCACTATTGCAGAAAGCCAGCTTAAGGCATAGGGCACTGCAGTCTCACTTAAGCCCTGTTTTGAGGTCTTAATTGGGGGCTTTCATGATGAATCACTCTAGGCTGGCCTTCTGCCCAGGACTGAATTTCACCCATTGCTCCTGCTCCTCACATATTTCTACATATGTCATTAGGACAGTGGAATTTGTATTCTTTCAACTTCACTGCCATAAAAGTAATGATATGGAGGGATTTCATTATGTTTCTTTTACTACTGAAAACTAAAGCAAAGAAACTTCTCACATCAGCTCACCAGACTTTCAACAGTGAACGTTCATCATACCCATACATCAACTGCATTATGCAAATAAGAGACCCCTGTCCACTGAAGTAAGACAAGAAGACACAATAATTTAAACAAGACTCTCCAAATCACTAAAAACACTTGTGTGCACTTGTGCTTGCATGATGGGACATTTCCAGTTAAAAACATTTGCAGTATGTAACACATAGATTATGACTCTGAGGAAATCTGAAAAATTGTACTTATAAATGCTAGTGGTGGAAATAACTGTAGACATTCATGCATTTGAAATACAATAAATAATAAATTCATTGTTGTTTTAAGGATGAAAAAAAAAAAAACATGCTTCTCTTTTTTTTGTTCTTGTTGCTCAGCAATGCCAGCACAGAATATCTATCATCAGGAAGATTCATCTCATTGTTCCTATCAGAGAAAAAGACCCACTGACATGATGAAACAAAGCACTTCCAAAAATATTTAAACCACTCAATAAAACCTAAGTGCAGACTTTGAAGTCAAGCATTTGTTCAAAGATCTGATCCAAATCCCACTGAAATCAGTCGGAGTCCTTCCACTGACACCAAAGGGCTTTGGATTAGACATACTACCTTCCTGGACAGGATGAAAACATCCATAAATATTAATTGTCCCACAGTACTTTGCTGGGTCCTATGATAAAAGGCGTGAGTGTAATAGGGGAGTGGATATTTGTTTTTCTGGGCAAGGAAGAAAAAATATTGGGCTAAGTCTAAACTAATGATCAGTTCTTCATCACACAGTGGTGAGTCTGTCAGTATCCCCAAAGCACAGGCTACCTGGGATGCTTTCTGACAGACAGCTTCTCTATCACATTTCCTGCTGAAACCAATCTTACTGCCATTATAACACACTAAATTCTCTTCTTAAGACAGTCAGGATTAATGACACAAAACATCAGAAACTGGTAGTTCTACTGCTGCAGTTTGTACCACCAGGGTAGAATCACACTGTGCTGTTATGAAACAGATTACCCCAGATATACTGAAACAAATCATGATGAAGTGTCCTTGCAAAAAATTCATGTTGCATATGTTAGATAACGGGTCTTAAAAATGCATAACCTTGGTCAGAGTCTGAGTCCTTGTAGGAAGCAAAAACTGAGAGAAGAGTTACAAAGCATACTAATTTTAAGTCATCGTTCATGAAATTCTTTCATTGATACAATAGGTAGTCATGAAGTGTCAGTGAACAGTAGTCTGAAGTAGGCCAGCTCTCCATATGTTTGAATGGTTGGGAGAAATGGAGCTAAAAAGCGCATCTGGAAACCAGAGGAATTCCTTACAGTTGATGGCACAGGCAATCACTGACTGCCAGCAAAAGGCAGCTCAGTAGACACCACCCACTCCAGAGTGCCCCTTTGCCCTCAAACTGGCTCATCCCGCAGCTCCCCTTCCACCGAGGCCTCATCCCAAAGGTCTCCCTCCTCCACCTCTCTCAGTACCTGTCGCCCCCGCTGGCTGTTGCTGGGCAGCCCAGGGGAGCAGGGAGGGACACAGGGCCACAGAGGGCACAGTCTGCCAGCTCCTTCCTCCCTGACTTTCATGCTCACCCTTCCTCACCATCCCCTGCTCATTTCTTGCCCAGAGAAAGTGAAAACCAGAGACTCCTCTTTCATCTTGTTCTCTACAGCACATCCTGGTGCTGCTGGATGAGGTAAAACCGTGGATTACAAGCAACAATTATTTTGCATACTGTTCATTGCCAAATGTAGAAACTGTTTATTTCCTTAAGAATTTCTTTTGAGTGAAACTCAGAAATCCACTTTACGGTATAAGCAAGACCCCCAAAATGTACATAGTTATGGAAGTAGAATATGTCCAGCTACAAAGAGACACAGACATACACAGAGAAGGCAAGAATACAAGGTACTTGTTGAAGAGTAGTGATGACTATCTCAGAATCCTTAAAGTTTACATAGAGCAGGCATCTCATATGCAGTTCAGGATTACAACATGAGGAACATATGAGATCAGTAAATACGGAAATTTACAAATTCCCATTGTTTTACTACATCAGCCATCATGCTGTGTTCACAGAAATCAATATTGGCATCTACTTGTACTATATGAATAAACCCTTCTTTACTTGCCAGCAGCATTCAGGCTACCTTAATAGGTTCTAATGATCAGTAAAACTTATATCCTGCCCTCCATCCAATTCACAGAGTTTTTGCTTTGTTTCTTGCTGCCTTCCTTCCTTTGTTCCATAAGACTTGGTGGATATGTTTGTTCCTTCATTTATATACAGAGAAGCAAACCCAGAAAAAACTGATAGGTAAAGATTAGCATCCACCTGCAGATACAGTGTGAAGAAAGAAAATTATCTCCACATTTTTCCAGACTTTTTCTGCTCCTTGATATTTACTCTCCCAGAAGGACAACAGCATGATGTGCACTAGGCAAGAAGGGTAATGATCTGTGCCAAATTTTATGTGCTTATGCTTCATGCTGTGGTCTGGCTTTTTTCCCCCTGCCAGCAGACAGATTAAGTGGTGGCTTCAGGACCGTACAGGAAACAAGAGCTGCTCTGGTGTACGGAGCAGCACAGGACTAACAGACTATTTGAAGTGGGCTAAGGCTGGAACCAGGCAAGTGTTCAGTTCATACTTGCTCTGCAGCAGTCTGGGAGGGTCCCCATGGGAAACAGGTATGGGATAATTAATTTTAAGACAGCCAGCAGACAAGGATATTACAAGGATAAACATTTCAGACTGAAGACAGTTAGATGCAGAGCTGTAGAGAAAGCCCAATTTTTTACCTGTGGGGGATGAAACCTCTTGGAACAATTTACTAAACACGATGGCAGATTTTCACCATAGGCAATTGCTTAAATATGCCTGGATATTTTGTTGGGTTTCATTTTTTTTCTTTTTCCTGAAGAAATGAAGTATGATCTTCTTTTGCATGAAGTATGATCTAGTTTGAACAGAAATTAATTCCAATTGAGCTGATGGCTTGGGTTATGCAAGATCCAAAAGCCACAATGATTTTATCAAGCCTCCTAATCTGTGAATCTGTACTCAGTCTTCATAACTTTGCACAAAAAGGAGGATAAGGGAACACACCTAAATATTTGGGACCGTCACAATGCTTACAAATCAGGCATAACCCTGTGTTTCCCCAAGCCCTCATGGGCTGCTGTACCAACCTGCCTCCTGGCCTTCCATTCCTGGAGGCTCCCAGATAGTCACGGACTGGAAATGTTCCTGCGCTCAACACGTAAAATAAAAAGGCAGTAAAACAGGTGGAGGAAAAAAGCTGTTGTTTTATACTCTGTTTTTAATTGAAGGGATTATAAAACACTTCAGGCATGCTGAGAAATCAGGACTTTGTTCCTAAATAAAAAGCTGAAGCTATTATTTTTTTTTTTAATCCTTGTTCCTCCTCCTACAACCATGGTTATTATATGCATGCATTTGCAGTGTAATAGAATCAGTATCATCTCTATGTCTTATTACTGTTGCAATCCCCTAACATGCTGTTCCTTCCATCCCACATGAATCTGGTAATTACTGCTGAGGCATGCCATGCGTACGCTTTCCCTTCCAAGGCAGCATCAGCAGTGCCACAAACACATTTCCTATGTATTAGTAAACACAAGCAAGTGGGACAGTGTATGTTGCCTCATAAGCCAATTCCAGGACACGTTCCTTGCTCATCAGAAAGCTGCACCTGACTGAAACTTACGGACATAAAACAAATGTACACTGTGAGACAAGGGAAAAATGCACTGGACTTGTTTGTGCCTTCTTTTTTTCTGTGTGTTGGAGCTGGCAGTGCTGTGCTGGGCTGCTCAGGTGAGATGTGATGAAGAGAGGTTACAGGAGCCTCTATGTGCCTCTGTGCGGTGCCAGTGTGGGCAGGTGTGTGTGAATATGCTCCGTTCTGGGGGAAAAAAAAAAAAATCAACCTGGGTCTCCTTTTACCTTCTCTTTTTAGGCTCATGCCCCTAGACAGTGTTAGAAAGAGCTGAAAACAGGATTAGCTACAGCCCGTAACTAGTCCAGTTTTGCTCCCCAAACACCATATCCTCATGTTTATACCAGAAAACAAGCAAAAGATCTCACAGAATAATATTCTGGCTGGTGTATTAGAGTTGTAAAACGGCAGATCTACCACACACATCTTTCTTAATCTTAG
>VYZQ01065264.1:60187-73806 GCA_013400655.1 Mystacornis crossleyi
GATGCCGCTCGCCGCCGGGCGCCTGGCTCCCGGGGCGCGGCGGCTCTCGGCGGCGGCCACTGCCCCCGCTGCCCCCTCGGGCGCCCCGAGAGCAGGTACGAGCGCGGAGGGCGGCGCGGGGAGCGCGGTCCGGAGGTGCCCCTGCAGCGGGGAGGGTTTGCCGTCAGGCGTTGTGTCCCCCGGTTTAAAATGCCGGCAGGCACCGGGAGCCCGGCAGCCGGGAACGGGGTGGCCCCAGGACGGGCAGCGGGAATGGGATCGCGCTGCCGGCGGCCGCCGGGGCGGAGGCGGCGGCTGCGACGGGCGGGGGATCGGGCGGAGAGCCCAGCCCTGGGGACCCCGGGTTTCGGGGAGCTCCCCGACGGGGCTTCCCCCGCAGCGGCTCCGCAGGCGCTTTCCGAGAGGAAAAGAAGGGAGGAGGAGGGGGGGATTCCAGAGGAGTTTGGAAGTCGCTGCCTTGCAGCTCCCCTTCCCCCGCAGCTTTCCGACCTGCTTTCGCTCTCCCCGTGCAGCCTCTGCTCCCGGCCGTTTTCACTGGGGATTTCTTCTTTCTCTCCTTACCTGTCTCAAAAGGTTTGACTGTAGGTACCAAAGCGGGGATCGACGGCGCATAAAGATGCTGAAGGGTGTTTGGTTGCTCAGTTTGTTAACAGTGGCTGGGATCTCGTGGACAGAGAGTCGCAAACCTGCCAAAGACATTTGCAGCAAGAGCCGCTGCCCTTGTGAGGAGAAGGAGAACGTGCTGAACATTAATTGTGAAAACAAGGGATTTACAACTGTCAGCCTCCTCCTGCCACCCCCGTCCAAGATCTACCAGCTGTTTCTCAATGGGAACGCACTGACCCGCTTGTTCCCCAATGAGTTTGTCAACTATTCCAACGCCGTGACCCTGCACCTGGGCAACAACGACATGCAGGAGATCCGCACAGGGGCCTTCAGTGGCCTCCGCACCCTCAAGAGGCTGCACCTCAACAACAACAAGCTGGAAGTGCTGAAGGAAGACACCTTCCTGGGCTTGGAGAGTCTGGAGTACCTGCAGGCTGATTACAATTACATCAGTGCCATTGAAGCAGGGGCATTCAGCAAGCTGAACAAGCTCAAGGTGCTGATTCTCAATGACAACCTCCTGCTGTCCCTGCCCAGCAATGTCTTCCGCTTTGTGCTCCTCACTCACCTGGACCTGCGGGGGAACCGGCTGAAGATGATGCCTTTTGCTGGTGTGCTGGAGCACATTGGAGGCATCATGGAAATCCAGCTGGAGGAAAACCCTTGGAACTGCACCTGCGACTTGCTGCCACTCAAGGCCTGGCTAGACACCATCACCGTGTTTGTGGGTGAGATAGTCTGTGAAACCCCCTTCAGACTTCATGGAAAAGATGTGACCCAGCTCACAAGGCAAGATCTCTGCCCTAGGAAAAGCTCCAGTGATTCAAACCAGAGGGAAAAGCACCCTGTCCTCTCAGACCCACACGTGTCGAGGCTATCGCCCACAGCCAACTCTGCCATCAATCCCACCAGGGCCCCAAAAGCCAGCCGGCCACCCAAAACCAGGAACCGCCCCACCCCCCGTGTCTCTGTGTCAAAAGACAGACAAATATTCGGACCTATCATGGTTTATCAGACAAAGTCGCCAGTGCCCATCACCTGCCCAGCTGGCTGCATCTGTACATCCCAGAGCTCAGACAATGGCCTAAATGTTAACTGCCAAGAGAAAAAGATAAGTAACATCTCTGATCTCCACCCCAGGCCAACCAGTCCAAGGAAACTTTACCTTACCAGTAACTATCTGCAAGTCATTTATAGAACCGATCTCACAGAGTACAGCTCTCTGGATTTGCTACATCTAGGAAATAACAGAATTGCAGTGATACAAGAAGGTGCCTTTACAAACCTCACAAGTTTACGCAGACTTTATCTTAATGGCAACTACCTTGAGGTTCTGTACCAATCCATGTTTGAAGGGCTGCACAGCCTGCAATATCTCTACCTAGAGTACAATGTCATTAAGGAGATCCTGCCACGCACATTTGATGCTCTGAGTAATCTTCATCTGTTGTTTCTCAATAACAACCTGCTCAGATCCTTGCCTGACAATGTCTTTGGCGGCACTTCCCTCACCAGGCTCAACCTTAGAAACAACCATTTCTCCCACCTGCCTGTGAGAGGAGTCTTGGACCAGCTCTCAGCTCTAATTCAGATAGACCTCCAAGAGAACCCCTGGGACTGCACGTGTGAAATCCTGGGGCTGCGGAACTGGATAGAAAAAGTCACCGACCAGAACAACCAGCAGTCAAATCCCCCTGTAGTTATCAATGAAGTAATATGTGAGTCTCCCAGCAAGCACTCTGGAGAGCATCTGAAATTCCTGAGCAAAGAAGCCATCTGCCCAGAGAACCCCAACTTGTCAGATTCTTCTATCCTCTCCATCAACCAGAACACAGATACCCCTCACCTCGGTGTCTCACCCAGCTCCTACCCAGAATTACACACTGAAGTTCCGTTGTCTGTCCTCATTTTAGGCTTGCTGGTTGTGTTTATTTTGTCTGTTTGTTTTGGGGCAGGTCTGTTTGTCTTCGTCCTTAAGCGCCGGAAGGGGGTGCAGAGCATGCCCAGCAGCGCCAACAACGTAGATATAAGTTCATTTCAGCTCCAGTATGGGTCTTACAACACTGAGACCCACGATAAAACTGAAGGACATGTTTATAACTACATTCCCCCTCCTGTTGGACAGATGTGCCAAAACCCAATCTACATGCAAAAGGAAGGGGATCCAGTTGCCTATTACAGGAATCTCCATGAGTTTAGCTATAGCAGTCTTGACCACAAAAAAGAAGATCCCACCAGTCTTGCATTTACCATCAGTGCAGCTGAATTACTGGAAAAGCAGTCCTCGCCAAGGGAACCAGAGCTGCTGTATCAAAATATTGCAGAAAGGGTCAAGGAGCTCCCCACCGGAGGATTAGTTCATTATAACTTTTGTACCTTACCCAAAAGGCAGTTTGCCCCTTCATATGAATCCAGACGCCAAAACCAGGACAGGATAAATAAAACTGTTTTATATGGAACTCCCAGGAAATATTTTGCAGAACAGTCTAAACCTGAGCATCCTTTACTCCAAGGAAAGCTACAAACAGAACCAGACTACCTCGAAGTTCTGGAAAAACAAACTGCAATCAGTCAGCTGTGAGGGGGGAGGTGGGAGACAAAGGAAATTTTTTAAATGAGCTCAGCATCATATTTCTTTGAGTCTGAACTCAGTACTGATGTCATCTGTCGCATTCCCAACATTTCCACTTTTTTAAAACAGAGAGGGAGTGAGAGAGAAAAGGAGCCCTTGCAGCATAGCAGGGATGTGATGTTGCTTTTGCAACGTTCCCTTTAAATTATTTCTATATCTCTCTCCTTTTGACCCTTCTCTAGGAACTGTCATTGCAAATGTATCTTTCTGTAATAGATCTTGCATAATTCTTTTTGATTTTGAAGGAAATGAAGAAGGGGGTCTTTGGGTTTTCTGTTGGTTTTTTTCTTTTCATTTCAAAGTGAAAACTTAATGTATTATGTAGAAGATCTCCAAAGATCTTTCTTCCTGGACTATGACTTTCTTTTGTAAATAATAATATACAGTACTGCTGTTTCAATTACCAACTATAGCCACTGGGCGTCACTTTTTTGTGTTAAAGTGCCTTTGCACTTTAAGTACATTATTACTTAATTGTTGCTCTTAGCTTTGATAAATTGAGCCTATTTTAATGTGTTGTATTTTTGAAATTAAAAAAAAATTGTAAAATAGATCTATATGTCAGCTGCATTAAATCAGAAGGTTTGATTTATAGGAAAGCTGCCCTTCTTTAAATGACTCTAGTTCTAGGACCTTACAGACTCAAATGTAAATTATTGGGGTATTTTTTCCCTCTAGGTTTGTTTAGAGTGATTCACTGAAATCAGCTGAGAGGATTTAGCAATGGACTAGGGGTTATCAAATGCCTCAGCCGGGAATAACAGCTCATTAATAAAAGATGTTTAACACAATGTCATAGTGAACTGAACAATTAATGTCCTTCTTAATACATTGCATTGCAGCTCTAACACAGTAATGTTCAATGGCTTAAGATTTTTTTCATACTTAACAGAACATTACTCATAATATTTTATGCATTGGATTAGGTATTTTTATACATTTTGTGACAGAGTTTATATTTGTAACTTTTTGGACTGAAATTAACATGTCCTCTTCCTGCCAGATACATATTTTTTTCATAAGCAGGGACACCAGCAGGGGTCATCCCACACCTCATTAAATTTATTAACATACAAACGAATGAACCAATGCCAAAGGTAAAATTTGAACCTAGGATTCTGGAGTCCTCCAAATTAAGGTACCTGAAATCAGTCTGTGCATCACACTAACTTTTGGTAGTCTGAATTATGTCTATGTCTGTGCTTTCTGTCTCTAAAGCAGAATTAATACTGCAATAATTCTAATCTGTTAGAGAAAACTACCATTAAGTTCACGGTCTTAAATTTTATAAAATGTTTCAAGTTAACTGAATTCCATTCTCAACACTGGTTTTCTTAAGCCCATCAGTGAAAAAATGCAGTGAGTCTTCTCCTTTCCCATTCACTCAGGCCTGTTTTGCTTCAAGCTTTATGTTATCACCTTCAATTTGCTTTTCCTTCATGGAGGATATTGAAACCATTTTTATGAACAAGTATACAGTCAAACTTTATTAAGCCTTATTAGCTTCTAAATAATTTTTAGATGCAAACATCATTGTGCAATTTAAACAAACAGCCCTTATTTACAACAAAAACAGTTTTGTTTTGTCTATTCTAAATCCTTATGCAACTGGGATGGTGATCTGCATATAAAGTAGGCCAGGCTTTTCAATTCCTTATTAAAGCAATTGATGGGGTCTGAAAGAAGCACACTGTTTCCTTTTCATAAATAGGTTACTGCACATAATAATCCTTTATTATCATGCAGAGATTGAAGTGGCCTCTGCTGACTGATTTTTAGAGCTTTGCTATAGTTAATAATACCGTATCTACAACTTAGAGAAATTTTCAGCAATAGCATTTAAGCTATAAATAACTACAATCAATGTTGTTCTAATCAGGACTTTGCCAAGAGGAAGTTGCTTTTTATTTAAGAGCTAAAGAGGCTTTGGATGTGTATTGCCAGATATCTGAGTCACTCAGTAAAATGTCTTCTAATGATTTATGTGACATCTGAGTACATCAATATGCTAACATGTCAATCCTTTATGTTTAGAGTCCATAGCGTCTATGGCTGTTCATTAGATCAGGTTTAAAATTGAAGTGCTACAATGAACTACTGAAGAATCAGTCTTCAAAATGGTCTCACATCAAGAAGGAGGTGAAATGGTATCACTCTAGTTGAACTTGCAACATTTGACTGGATTAGCATCCGTCTTTGACCAAGGTACTTGCCTGAAAGCTTTCAGCACCAATTGTCTTATTCTGGCTCCTTCCCCTGGGTAATTAAAAGCATTTATTACTGAAACACTGAAAAAAGTATAAGTATTATTTTAAAGTAAAGTTATTAACTCTTTCCAGGTATGATTTTAGTATTGCCTGCAGAACAAGTACCATGTTACATCTGGCAGCAGCTAGGGTATTATGATTTATTATTCTCCAGTGAACCAGAATCAATTACAAAGGGTTTTTTCCTCAGAAAAAAGCTTAATTTTTCCAACAGAAATGTTTTCAGTGTTCTAGTGTTAGCAAACAACAGAGATAGGGAATTGATCCTTTTAGTAACTTTATATTGTTTGTTTTTTCTGCTTCAGTCTCAGTACTTTGATGTTTGCTTTGGTAGCACAGCCATACTTTACAGAGGTTGCTGTTGCTTTACATTTCCTTAGCTTTCCTAGTGGAATTTATTTAATGACTAGATTTTATTTTGCATCACCAGTACCAGTTTAAAAATTACTGTTGCTGTAGATCTTTTAGGTTTGCTTTTATACCCTTCAGCTGACATCTATTAAGCAATTCTTTTCATAGAGTGTCTAGGTGAAAGAGAAGATTTTTTTCAGTTACACTTAAAGAGATTTGTTTAACAGGGAAAGTGTGTCGGCAGCTGCTGTGTAGAAGGTCTCCAAATTTCTTCAGCTGTGCTGTCCTGGAAGCTGCTGCTTGTTAGGGGAGAGCTGCTTGCCTGAGTAGTGGCTTCATAATGAGTCTGAAAAAAAATTTCTTTCACAGTTTGAAAAGTTGAACTGTGAAAATTATGTAACCAGGTTAGCAAAGTTGGGGATTTTTTCTCTCAGGAAAATGGGGTGCAAAGAACTTTCTTTCTTCATAAGTTTTCTTTTGTGACAGTGGAGTTAATGACCTTTACAGAAACACTAACAGTGCAGACTGAAGAATTGTTGAAACTATGCAGTTATTTCTAGTGAAAATGAGGAGCACTACACTTCCAAAGCGTAAATACTTTTTTTTTTTTTTTTTTTTAAGACACCTTTCTGGGTAAGCATTAGATAAAATTTACCCACATACTTCCCTTTTCCTTCCCACAGAAAAAATGTCACTTTTTGGACAAAGTGTTCTTTGTGTTCTCAAGCCTGCTGCAGAGCCACTCCACATGCCCGTAGTGGTTCTCCTTTCTGCAGTCTCTGTCTTCCATCAGATTTTACCCTTTTGGGCTCCAGCATTTTCTCAGCCCCTACCTCACCTCTATTATCTGCTTCCATAGCCATCACCATGCGATGCCCCAATCTTTCCACTTGCATTTGTCCCTATAGGCTCTCCTTTCCTGGCCTAGCAAGCTCCGAAGGACCTATTTCAGCTTTGAAGGGAGCTGATGTTCCTGCTCCAGCGAGAGCTCAGTCCTTACCTCCTGCCCTGACAGTGCTGAGTAGCCCTGTGTGAAATGACACATCTGATCCCAGTGGTTTTCCAGGGGGCTGTGCTGGAGGAAGCATAGCTGTTCCCTCTTCCACTCACTGAGCAGAGAAGAGAAGCCTAAAATCACAGAGCCTTTCAGCCTCCATGCAGGATTCCCCGTGTGCCAGCCTGGGGCAGGTGGCATAACCTGTGTCTGTGCAAGCAGCATTTCTGAGCAAGAGCAAAGGGGTGAGCTTGCTGACACCACTGGCATCACATCACTCTTTGCTGTAATTTTGGTGAGTTGTCTTCAGCATGAGTTAATATTGCCAAAATTAGCTACTATAATTTTAAACTCAAATTGGTTGCGTAGCATCTCTAACAGGCCATTAAAAGGTGATTTATTCCCCCTCGTAATACAAGGCATGAATTGGGCTACAGATATGTCTGCTTTCTTCCAGGAAGCACAGAGAGGATAGATAAGGAATACTGATAACAGCTAATTCCCACACAGCTGCTGTCAGCCCAGCCTGACCATTTTCTAGCACCCTCACATGCAACATCCATGCTCTGCTGAGTGTCTGCCAGTCTCTACTCCAAGACATTTTCCTTCTGTCCATGAGAGAAGCATTCCCTGTGGAATTTAAACCCTGCTTTGGTCAAATGCAATGACTTTTTATAACACCACCTTGTGCTGATAGAGAACTATACAGTAGGGTTTAGTTTGGTTTTCTTTTTCTTCCCACCAACACCTGAGTTTGTAAAATAAAAGTTGCACTTTTAAAAAGTTTGAAGCTGTAATTAGTAATGTCAAAATAAGGATACCAACAAGTTAAACTGCCTAAATAAAAGTCTTATAGAATACTGAGCTTGTATAGGAACACAATAATTTTAAACTGCTCATGAGTGAAATGAGATACTGGAAATGTTAATGAAACTTCTTAAGCTCTTACAGGCTAATCACTGATACAGTTTGTGATTTTTCATATTACTGTTTTTGCAGACAATAAATGTCATTTAACAGAGAAGAAGAAAAAAACCCTATTTCCCACAGACCTCCTCCAACTGTACAACTTCAAAATAACAGATAAATTAACTTATGCAGATGATGTGACACTTCTTGTGTATTTCCCATCACTTGTTCAAAGCGTCTCATAGGAGAAGTACAAAAGTTATTCTTTTCTAAGACGATCATTAAGTCTGTTTGGATTATTGATCTCATAGCTTTTCTGGGCACAAGGCCAGTCATTTTGACTAAGGTTTTTAATCCTAGCTAATGAGGGAGGCGGATTAAGGAGAAGGTTTTTGTTGTTGTTTTTTGTTCTTGAAGGGTTGGTTGGATTTTTTGAACCAGTAGATTGACATGTTTATGCATACAGATGAATAGATCATTTTGAAAGAAAGAAATGTTGGAGTGGCAGTCGGAGATGCAGTCATTCTCAGGACCAAAAAGGCTCAAGAGTATGAGTGAAGTTTGAAAAACAGTATGTCATAAAAGTGGCTTTCTTCCTGAGATTGTAAACACAGAGGACACCCCTGTGAACCCAGCAGCAGATTTTGTGACATGCTGTTATCCATTTGGAGGGGTGAAATCAGAGGCCAGATGCACCTCCATTATCCTTAAGGACAGACTGAAGTGAACAGGATTTGTCCTGATCTCTGGTTGCTACCCTGTGTGCACACACCTGCATTACCACTGGTTATACACTCACTTTGAGAAAGTAAACAAGGTGAAATTTGGAGGAGCAGAGCCATTTGCAGTATTTTGTAATAGTTCTTATTTCTATCCTTTAAATGAAATGAATTAACCACTGGTGCATTTAATGCCACAGACTTTTAACTTCTAAGGTCCTTTGTACAAACTTCTTTCTCAACAAACTGTTCTGATCAGTGTATGTAGCTACTCACAAAACAAGAGCAACACAAAACATTGTGGCTGATCTTAGGAAGGAGCTCAAGGTAATGTAAATTCATATTTGCAATATAACAAATTACATCAGCATTACAAAGTTAGTGCAATATAATGACATCAGGACTCTGTGGTTGCAGAACAAGTGTAGATTTGTGTCTTGAAAACACGGGTTCCTTGTGTCTTCTCTTCTTGCCCGTGTGTGCATTGCTCTCCAGAGCCAGAATTGTTAGGCACCAGTTATCTTCTGAGCAGGAGGCAGAGCAGCCTTTTAAAAAATGCTCTCTGCATTGGAAAAAGCACAGCTAATGTATATAGACCTGTTGCAGTTATCTCCTCTTGAGATAAGACATATTTCCATACAAAAGCCTGGAAAAAAATCCACTTGAGATCACTGATAATGTGACAGAATCTATTTTAAAACATCTTGATTTTAGTTCTGAAAGCCTCTCATCTGAGAGGCGAAGGAGTTGAAGTTAAGGCATTTTTTATCCATGCTATAAAGTTTTGTCCTTCTCTCCAGGGATTTGTTACATATTTGATACATGCCGGCATCTTAGCAGACAGCTAGAAAGAACACAAATTTTTTTGAGGACTGTGAAAATGTAATGACTACATAAATTTTCTTCTAATCACAAAAGAATATGCAACATGATGTGGAAGCAAAGCAGTGAGAGCAAAGCAGTCAAATCTGTTGAAGATTCCAGGGTACAGTCAAATCTGAGCAGTTCAGGTGTAGGTGCAGGGTATCTTGGTTAGTTTTACACCTGAGTTGCTCCTGTGGGATGCCCTGGGATTGGCACGAGTGACAGGAATCTCACCAAATTAGAGCAATCCTATTGAACTCCCCATCTGTGAGTGGCAGAGGGGAGACAAAAATGCTTATGTCCTCTTACCATCACTTGAAATGGCATTTGGGAGTTTTCCAGACTCAACACTTGTTCCCATAAATCTGAAGTCAGCATACTCCAAATTTATACTTAAGTATCAGATTTTCAGTAATATTTGACTGATGTGACATTTTGGCTATCACAGCTCTTGCTCCTGAGAGGGTGAGGTTTTGCTTGGAATTTTAGCTTTATTCTATCTCTTCTAAATTTTAATTCTTGATTATTCCTGACTCTATTCTTGCTATGGATGGCAAATGGAATATGCTCTAAATCTTTGTTTTTTCTTTATCTTATTTTGCAAGTAGGCAAGGTCAAGTATCAGGCAGCTGAGACTTGAAAAATTCAGAAGTTTCAGAAACTCAGTGATCCACTCAAGTGAGCAAAGCTTTACCAAAGCTTTACTGCTCCCATCACATCTGCTGTGCTCTGTTAAGCTGCTGATTTTATTCAGATGTATTCCAACTTGAAACACATATACAGTAATAAGTATCTGTGTAAAACCTTATAATATTCAGCTTACTTATAATAGAAAAAAGAGAGGGAGTTAGAGGTTGGGAAAAATTTCTGTGTTTTTTTTTTTTTTTAAGGTTTCAGAAGGATTTATTATGATTACTAGGGAATCAAACGGAATTCTAACAACAGCGTTGTGTAGGGGTTTTTTTGTGGTTTTGTGCAAGATAGTGGAGGTGGGGGAGAGGGAAAAAAAAAAAAGGTAGATTATAGTTGTCTTAACTGTCAAGATGTTAAAAGGAGACTACCAGAAAACTAAGGAATTCAGAGTTTATGACTCAAAGAGCTTACAAAAATGCCTATTTTTCTGTGGAACATCTAAATGGAACTGGTACACAGACTGCTTTCCTAAAGGCTGAGGGAACTGGACAGGCACTCTTAGAGAGCTGACAAATCCCAGCCTTAAAGTTAGAGCAGATTTACTGTAATTCAGATATAGGCACGGCTCATGTAAAAAGATAATGATAGTGGGGAAAATGCTTCATGCTGCAGTTCACACCTTAGTTAGGGGTATAGTTTGTAGCCTGTATTTTCTGTAACCATATTTACCATCACATCCAACTCATAAGCTACTTACCAGAACTGAGTAGCTAATTCTTATTTATTGATGTGGCCTTCTTTTCCATAATGCAATGTTTACAAATTCGTTTGATGGTGGCTTAAGTTTGCCATGGCTTCTTTTTTTTTATCCAGGTAATGCATGGGGATAATTCCTAACAGTAGATTCCTAATGGATATTTCCTAGTGAACACTAAAATTGAACTACCGAGGACTTTGTTTATATTCTCTTTTTTTGTTGTTGTTTTGCTTAGCTGGTGAAGCAATGGGCCTAGTTAAAAACTCATTTACTGGGAACTGAAAAGTAATGTTCTCTTTTTAGTTCTGCCAGTGACCTTGCACAAGGCATACCTGTGTCCCCATGTTTTAATTTCTGCATCATTAAATAAGGAGGATAATTCTTTCTGCCTTACTCTGGTGAGATTTACTGATGAGAAACGTTAAGTATAATTGTTTTTCAAAGCCTTTATAGTTTCATCCAAATGCAGCAACAGTGTACTGCTTTTTTTCCCTGGCATATGTTTTTCTGATCTAAGAATGTGGTGTCTACATGTCAGATTTAGTTTTGTTTTCTGTTTTTACAGTTAAAAGCAGACCATGAAGATTACCTTGTACAGGGAAAAGATACTGTCTCCTTGTAAAAGGATATGAGATAAATGGAATAAAACAGGGAGGAAAGAGCTACAGTTTGTTTTTAAACTGTTGGAAATACACAGAATCTCATCTCCTCTGTTTCCCATCTCTGGCTGGGTTGAATCACCTTGTCTGTTTCTGCCCTATAGAATCAATTCAAAAATAGTTCTTAGCATACCAAACATTTTTTTTTAATTCACCTTTTTCTACATGAAGTCATTTGGGCTATTGCTGACAGTTCTTGTGCTGGCAAGCAAGCCAAGAGGGGCTCTGAGTGGCAGACAGCTGCTGAAAGAAGAGCCTGGCACTCTGGGGAGAGAAAGAAATTCATTCAACTTTCCTTGTCAGCCTCTTCCCAGTGTACTGTAACTTCTTTCTTTCTACTCTATCGTTGCTGTAGTAATTCTCTTGTCCACGGAATGCAGATTGTGGGCATATTTTTCCATATATAGCCCAACCACATATGGTAAAATCCAACTCTATGTTGGAAAGCCCACCATTTTCCACAGACAGTCTTCCATGGCATGCCTAGAAATCTGATGCTCCATGCAAGAGAGCTGATTTCTAAATGTAGGACGACAAGAGTCTGTGGTACCATATCCGTTCAACACAACAGAGACATAATTTCATCTCCACTTTTAAATTTGCTTTTGATTAACCCACTAAAATTCATTCACTGTCTAGGCCTTTTGTTTTTCTTTATGTTTGGATATTGTGCCCATCTAAATTCTGAGAATGCTAAGATTGATGCTCTCATTTTCTTGCTGATTCATAAAATGGGACGTGAACAATTATTCCTGGTTTCTAGACTGTAAGTGACATGGGGTTTTTTGGCTGGAAGGGGTAAGTGCTCTGATCCCATGCACAATTTCATACTTCTAGATAACTGGCAATTGTTTAGAGGCTGTTTATATAGAACCTAGGATACATGGTGCACCACAAATTATTTCTGGCTGTTCAGTGTAAATCCTCTGTCCTGGACCAGCAGGACCACATCAAAAGTAGTTCAAAGTAGTCCTTAAAAAGACTTGTTCTTCTTAAGTCCAGGAAGAAATCTGAATCAAGGAGAGGAAATGTTCAGCAATCCTTTTAACATGTCCCTATTCAAGATTTTAGGGGATAATTTTTCCTCTCCTAAAAAAAGAGGGTTTGTTATTTAAGGAAGGATATCCAGATCTTCCTCTGCTGTAAACAGTGTTTAGTTCCACAAACACCACTGAACTGCTTTACAGTAGCTGAGGATGCAGCTGCTTTGTTTTTTAACCCCCTTAACTTAAGCAATCAACATTTATGCAAATAATGGACCAGCGCTATCTGTGCAGGATGCTGTTCACTTTAATTCCACTGCTGTAGAACCAGGACCATTTGCTACTGCCTTGGAATTTTTAGTCACATTTGAAAAGAAAAAGATCTTTGAAAGTTCACCACCTAGTTCATTTGGGGATGTAAATGAATAATTTCTGTAATAATGGTTGATATATTTATATACTTGGTGCTTCATAAACCCTTTTAATTTTCAAGACTTAAGAGTTAGTAATATAATACAGTGAGGCAGACAGGCGTATTTTGTGTTTTCCTTTTGGGACTCCTCACTTATTCCTAAAGATCAAAGCTTTTTAACAGCTCTTGCATCCCTATTCTGCCACCCTCAGAGTCTGGATGTGAATCTGTGTCAGTGGTAACTGCACTGTAACAGTAAATGTACTTTCAAAGAAAACAAGAAGTAGAGTCCTGAGGCATGCACAAAGTGACATCCAGAAAGTCACATTTTCCCAAGGATGGCCACAGCTGTTTCTTTTTCTTTGTGAGCAATACACTGACTTAATCTAAAATACATTACCTTATTATCATGCAAATATTTATTCCACATTAGAATCAGACTTGCTTTCTTCACAATAGATAAGCTTCCTGTGTTATTGCAGATAATGAAAATCCAATTTCTGAAAATGTTCTCTTATTGTTTTTTTTTTCCTCTGCTTTTTATTAGTGAAGAACTTGCAATTATTTGCTTTTATTCAGATGTTCCAGAGGAAGAATTGAAGTCATATTTCCCACACATTGGGATGCTGATAATTGAAATTCACTGCTTTCTCTTCTTTCTATTGCCTTTAAATAAAGGAATGTACTAGGGAAAAAGACTCAGCTCAGTCTGGAATGATACAAGTGCAAGTCAGGAATAACTGGAAACAGTTTTGATCACCCTTTGAAATCCTTGATTAAGCAATTTTGCTAACACTCAAAGAAATTCACTGGAACCTTTTGATTTATTGCAC
>VYZQ01065266.1:3149-15790 GCA_013400655.1 Mystacornis crossleyi
ACCATAGACATTTAAATTTGGAGAATTTTTTATTATTTCCCTTGAAAAAAAAAAAAAAAAAAAAAAAAGAAAATTATGAGTTAGGTGTGAAGGTGCACGTAAGGGCCAAGATCCTTGCATACACAAGCACAGAACAACAAGCACACTAGAGTTTTAAAATGGGAAAATGGAAAATGGAAAAAAATGGACAAAATAAGATTCTCTGGAGCCAGTTTAAATAAGAGTTGAGAAGAGCTTATTTGATGAGCAATTTTCAACATAGGAGCCTGAAATCCTATGTTAGTCATCAAAGCCCCTTGTTATAGTTGAAATCATATTGGCTGGTTCATTCAGGAATTCCTTAGACTTTGATAAAAGAATGAAAGGATAGTATTTCCTTCATTTGGAGAAAATTTTTATGGTGGCTAACATTTTTATGATAGTCTGCCTCATTTTAGCTTGCCATACATTAATAGTTCAGCGTGACTGAATTTAAGATATTTTCTAGCTTATAAACACTTTCTCTTTTTCTGTATAAATGACTCCATTTAAAAACAAGCTTAATTCTTGGCAAGGGTAAGTGCCAATTTCCATGTTCATAACCCAGCCGTTTTTACTCAAATACTCCTTAGTCTATGTATTTTTTGCCCTGAGTTGAACTACACTTATTTATTTACTAGTCAGATTAAGATTGCTACTTAAAGGTTAATGTATTTGTTTGATCAAAATGAATTGCGAGCACATGATGTCTCATAATTGGTAAACATATGATGACAGCTCAAACCCACCTCTAGGTCTTCATCACACAGGTCTTCCATTTCAGGTAGCTGAAGGGAATGGAAAGAATCCACAAATATTTGAATTCATGAGTATATTTTGTCCAAGATTATTTCAGATTAACCATCACATATCGTAATGGACTCAAAGCATTATTTCCAAGTGAAACATGATCTCTTGCAGATCTCATGCTATTGATAAAGTACAAAAACTTTTCATCTTGTTTGTTTGTAAACATTTGACATAGAACTTCTCTCTGGTGTCAGATAGTTCACCAGTTACCAGTAAAATCTGACAGTATTTGTTTTACTGGAAATTTCATAAGTGATCGTTGTGCTTACTGCATACATAAGGAATGACATATGACACAGCATGACACCAGACCTAAGCTGGTGTTTAGAAATATTATATATTTATTGGTTTCTGGATTTCAAGACAGACTTTAAGAACATTAACATCTAGCTGAAGACTGCATTGTTGGGAGTGAACAATCTCCATTACTCTTGTTTTAACTCCAAGGCCAATTTAAGTATCAGAGAAGTTAGCCATTGATAAAATCTGTAGACACAATCAGATAATAACATTATTTCATAACCTCAAGCTATTTCTTGCTGTTTCTCAGTTGATTCTCACATGAATTGGCAAACCTCCTCAATTTACTAGAGGTAATTTCTGCAGTGCTCTTAAGTGTTGATAACGTAAAATTGTTAAACTTATAAACCCAAAATTTTGATTATCATCAGGTAATTCCAGTTAAAGACTGGAGATTATAATCTAAAACACAGTAGAGAAATACTGCATTTCACAAAACTCTGGTAAGAACTTTACCATTCTAAGGATGGAATAACCTCTACCAGAACTGCAGCTGTTACAGGAAGGAAAATACAGACAGAATCACAGTATCAGACAAAAATTCGGGTGGGAAGGGTTTCTGTAAGTCATCTAATTCAACCTCCTGCTTCAAGTCAGTTTAACTGAAAATATAAGTGAGGATGTCCAAGGACTTGTTCAGTCATGTTTTGAAAATCTCCTCAGAGGTGGATCCCATCCTGTCCAGGAAGCACATCCCAGTGCTTAACCACCCCCACAGTGAAGAATTTTCCGGTGCTCAATTAGAATTTCTCTTGCTGCAACTTGTGATTCTGGCGTCTTGTTTTCCCACTGTCACAGAGAGCACTTCCTAAGTGCTATTACAATGTATCCCCTTCCTCCCACAACCTCACAGCAAGAAACAACTGAAACAAGAGACTGTTTTATCTACTTGGAAATTCAGTTATGTTTGGGTTTTCAGCACACTTTGGGAATGATGATGGCGGGGATCCATCATTCTCAACTCTCATATGCCTCTGAAAGAGGTAAGAGATGAAGATGGGAGACCACACACTCACCGAAGTACTTTGTTCTAATAACTGTCAAAGACATGATGCTGAATTAGATGGATGCAGTATAGCTACTCCTGTAGCTATATTGTTTCTCTTCTGTAGTTGAATCATCTCCAGTTTAACCCAGGGCAGTTCACAATTTGTACTTATATTTGAAGTTTGCTGTGTCTATTTCAGGTTTGGAGAGGTTTCAGTGATCATAAGCTTGTCTGCTTTCCACAACAGCATGAACTGATTTGATGAAAGATTTTACCTATTCTAAAAAATCTGAATCATGGATGTTCTTGGTTTATCATGGTCACCACTACACGACTACATTAATTCTCACAACACCTTGATAAATACAGAATAAATTATGTTTGTTTCATTAATTGTACATACCAATTAACAATTTCACACTGATTATAAAGCACCAAATTCATGGGAAAACATTTGCTGAGCTCATAGTACTCATAAGTGAACTCCAGCATTTGCTGTGTACCATTCAGCCAATAAACATTCCTTAACCAAAGGGCATTTTTGTTTTCTGGACAGGTACGTGGACACTTAAGAAAACCTTGTATTTGAGGATGGAATATTTCTGGCACTTGTTTAACACTTATGTCATTGATAATAACTTCCTAGGCTGTAACTTCCCTGGCAGTTTGTGAATCTACCCGGGAAAGAATAAGCCTGCCATTTCTAGTAGCTGCATTCAGACTTAAAATGTTGGTGCTTTAGACCATTAACATAACTTCCTTTGTTGCTGAGACTTCAGTATAATTATTTGATATAGGCTGCTCTATTCCCTGGTTTATTTTTCCTTCTACTTCTGCCAGTATTATTTTTGATGGCCATAAAAATCCCAAAGGCACTGTGAGACCTTTAATCCTACCCAAATTTTAGAATAAGAAAAGGTTTACAAGAAAGATGGGCTTGCATGTGTAAAGTTCATGAGGACCATGAGCACCCAAGCAGACACTTGGGTAACTTTGAAGGCTCCAAGTAACCAGCTCTAGGAAAACTAGCTTCAGGCACTTCTGGGACTGGAAGGAGACAAAGACCTTTCATCCTTTTGCCAGCCTCACCTCCAAGCAGAGAGGTGAATACTAGGCCAGAATTGGGTCCTTGTAAGTGTCAACCCATTGTCAAAGTGGTTACAGCTTTGAAAATAAACCACGTGCAAATCAAGCAACGATTTGCTCCCTCTAGGCCTATCTCATTTTTCTCTTTCTATGAATTTATTTATAGGAATCACCTTTTTTCTCAGTCAGAAGAAACCTAGGAGGTGTGACCTCTCCTTTCGACTTGAAGATCCTTATGGCTATGTAGTGAGAGTCTGCTGTCCAGAGGGACCTTGAGAGGCTTGAGACATGGGCCCATGTAAGGTCCATGAAGTTCAACCAAGAGAAATACCCTACACCTGGGTCATGGCAATCCCAGGCACCCCTAGAGACAGGGAGAGAAGGGATTGAGAGCAGCCCTGTGGAGATGGACTTGGGGGTGATGGTTGATGAAAACTCAATGTGAGCAAGTGGTGAGTGCTCACAGCCCAGAAAGCCAGCTGTGCCCTGGGCTGCATTCAAAGCGGCATGGCCAGCAGGGCCAGGAAGGTGATTCTACACCTCTCCTCCTCTCTCATGAGACCCCACCTGAAGTGCTGCATCCATTTCTGTGTCCCTGGTGTAAAAAGGATATGGAACTGTGGGAGCAAGTCCAGACAAGGTCAGGAAGTTGATAACAGGATTGGAGCACCTTCCCTATGAAGACAGTCTGAGAAAGTTGATGCTGTTCAGCCTGGAGAAGAGAAGGTTGTGTGGAGACTTCGCAACAACCTTCCAGCATCTGAAGGGGCCTAAGGGAAACTGGAAAGCGACTCTCTCAATAACTGTAGTGACAGAACAATGAGGTACAAACTGAAAGAGGGCAAATCTAGGTTAGGTATTGTGAAGAAATCTTTTACTGTGTGGTTGGTAAGACACTGGAACAGGTTGCCCAGGGAGGCTGTGGATCCTCATTCCTGGCAGTGTCCAAGGCCAGGCTGGACAAGGCTTTGAGCAACCTGGTCTAGTGGGAGGTGTCCCTGCCCATGGCAGAGGGCTTTGGACTAGATCTTTAAGGCCCATTCCAACACCTGAACATTCCATGATTCTATGAACCCGCTGTACTTGTTTTGGGGTTTTGATGATGGCCTAATGCAAGATCTGGATCTGCAGATCACTAAAACATTAAGATCAACAACAGACAACCTGCCATTCCATAAGGGAATTATTCTCCCTTCCTACCTGAACATTCATGGAATCTGTACTGAGGAGAAACAGCTTAAACAATAAGAGATATTTTCCATTTCTAGTCGATAAACAGCAAACTGGACTTTAATGTACTCAAAATCTCGAACCAGCTGTTGTAAGGCTATATTTAATAATTTCATTCTTAGGTACAATGTGAATTTGTATATAGTAGTTCCTATAATATTAAATATATATACTTTAAAAAGTACTGTAGGTTTCCCTTTCACTAAATTAGTATAAAATTTTCATTTTCATATTAATCTAAAGTATGTCTGACTTGAAGACAGAAATACGTTCATCCCTACAAACCTCTAGACGCTTAAGCCCTGAATCTGGATCACAAAATATATGGTTAAGGTTTTATCATTCAAAAATTTTATTTTATCATTATTTTATCATTCAAATGCTGGCAGTTCACCAGCCCTTGGGAAGATCTGATGAGGAAAACAGGCTAAGTCTAGTAAGGAAGATACCCCAGAAAGTTCACTGCTAAAGTGAGCCAGTGGACAGTAAGATAAAAGAAAGTGTTCCAACCAACTCAAAAATAAGATGCATTTAATTTTTTGCTTTATTTCTCTGGCAAAATTTCTATTACTGCCTGCTTGTAGTAGTAATAGTACAATGAGTACTATTTCCAAAGTCAAAGGTGGATGTTAAAGTAAGGGCAAATGAGCAAAGGAAAAACAATTACAAGAACCACCTTNCAAATCAAGCAACGATTTGCTCCCTCTAGGCCTATCTCATTTTTCTCTTTCTATGAATTTATTTATAGGAATCACCTTTTTTCTCAGTCAGAAGAAACCTAGGAGGTGTGACCTCTCCTTTCGACTTGAAGATCCTTATGGCTATGTTGTGAGAGTCTGCTGTCCAGAGGGACCTTGAGAGGCTTGAGACATGGGCCCATGTGAGGGACATGAAGGTCANCATGGGCCCATGTAAGGTCCATGAAGTTCAACCAAGAGAAATACCCTACACCTGGGTCATGGCAATCCCAGGCACCCCTAGAGACAGGGAGAGAAGGGATTGAGAGCAGCCCTGTGGAGACGGACTTGGGGGTGATGGTTGATGAAAACTCAATGTGAGCAAGTGGTGAGTGCTCACAGCCCAGAAAGCCAGCTGTGCCCTGGGCTGCATTCAAAGCGGCATGGCCAGCAGGGCCAGGAAGGTGATTCTACACCTCTCCTCCTCTCTCATGAGACCCCACCTGAAGTGCTGCATCCATTTCTGTGTCCCTGGTGTAAAAAGGATATGGAACTGTGGGAGCAAGTCCAGACAAGGTCAGGAAGGTGATAACAGGATTGGAGCACCTTCCCTATGAAGACAGTCTGAGAAAGTTGATGCTGTTCAGCCTGGAGAAGAGAAGGTTGTGTGGAGACTTCGCAACAACCTTCCAGCATCTGAAGGGGCCTAAGGGAAACTGGAAAGCGACTCTTTCAATAACTGTAGTGACAGAACAATGAGGTACAAACTGAAAGAGGGCAAATCTAGGTTAGGTATTGTGAAGAAATCTTTTACTGTGTGGTTGGTAAGACACTGGAACAGGTTGCCCAGGGAGGCTGTGGATCCTCATTCCTGGCAGTGTCCAAGGCCAGGCTGGACAAGGCTTTGAGCAACCTGGTCTAGTGGGAGNTTCAGTGACCATAAGCTTGTCTGCTTTCCACAACAGCATGAGCTGATTTGATGAAAGATTTTACCTATTCTAAAAAATCTGAATCATGGATGTTCTTGGTTTATCATGGTCACCACTACACGACTACATTAATTCTCACAACACCTTGATAAATACAGAATAAATTATGTTTGTTTCATTAATTGTACATACCAATTAACAATTTCACACTGATTATAAAGCACCAAATTCATGGGAAAACATTTGCTGAGCTCATAGTACTCATAAGTGAACTCCAGCATTTGCTGTGTACCATTCAGCCAATAAATATTCCTTAATCAAAGGGCATTTTTGTTTTCTGGACAGGTACGTGGACACTTAAGAAAACCTTGTATTTGAGGATGGAATATTTCTGGCACTTGTTTAACACTTATGTCATTGATAATAACTTCCTAGGCTGTAACTTCCCTGGCAGTTTGTGAATCTACCCGGGAAAGAATAAGCCTGCCATTTCTAGTAGCTGCATTCAGACTTAAAATGTTGGTGCTTTAGACCATTAACATAACTTCCTTTGTTGCTGAGACTTCAGTATAATTATTTGATATAGGCTGCTCTATTCCCTGGTTTATTTTTCCTTCTACTTCTGCCAGTATTATTTTTGATGGCCAGAAAAATCCCAAAGGCACTGTGAGACCTTTAATCCTACCCAAATTTTAGAATAAGAAAAGGTTTACAAGAAAGATGGGCTTGCATGTGTAAAGTTCATGAGGACCATGAGCACCCAAGCAGACACTTGGGTAACTTTGAAGGCTCCAAGTAACCAGCTCTAGGAAAACTAGCTTCAGGCACTTCTGGGACTGGAAGGAGACAAAGACCTTTCATCCTTTTGCCAGCCTCACCTCCAAGCAGAGAGGTGAATACTAGGCCAGAATTGGGTCCTTGTAAGTGTCAACCCATTGTCAAAGTGGTTACAGCTTTGAAAATAAACCACGTGCAAATCAAGCAACGATTTGCTCCCTCTAGGCCTATCTCATTTTTCTCTTTCTATGAATTTATTTATAGGAATCACCTTTTTTCTCAGTCAGAAGAAACCTAGGAGGTGTGACCTCTCCTTTCGACTTGAAGATCCTTATGGCTATGTAGTGAGAGTCTGCTGTCCAGAGGGACCTTGAGAGGCTTGAGACATGGGCCCATGTAAGGTCCATGAAGTTCAACCAAGAGAAATACCCTACACCTGGGTCATGGCAATCCCAGGCACCCCTAGAGACAGGGAGAGAAGGGATTGAGAGCAGCCCTGTGGAGACGGACTTGGGGGTGATGGTTGATGAAAACTCAATGTGAGCAAGTGGTGAGTGCTCACAGCCCAGAAAGCCAGCTGTGCCCTGGGCTGCATTCAAAGCGGCATGGCCAGCAGGGCCAGGGAGGTGATTCTACACCTCTCCTCCTCTCTCATGAGACCCCACCTGAAGTGCTGCATCCATTTCTGTGTCCCTGGTGTAAAAAGGATATGGAACTGTGGGAGCAAGTCCAGACAAGGTCAGGAAGTTGATAACAGGATTGGAGCACCTTCCCTATGAAGACAGTCTGAGAAAGTTAATGCTGTTCAGCCTGGAGAAGAGAAGGTTGTGTGGAGACTTCACAACAACCTTCCAGCATCTGAAGGGGCCTAAGGGAAACTGGAAAGCGACTCTTTCAATAACTGTAGTGACAGAACAATGAGGTACAAACTGAAAGAGGGCAAATCTAGGTTAGGTATTGTGAAGAAATCTTTTACTGTGTGGTTGGTAAGACACTGGAACAGGTTGCCCAGGGAGGCTGTGGATCCTCATTCCTGGCAGTGTCCAAGGCCAGGCTGGACAAGGCTTTGAGCAACCTGGTCTAGTGGGAGGTGTCCCTGCCCATGGCAGAGGGCTTTGGACTAGATCTTTAAGGCCCATTCCAACACCTGAACATTCCATGATTCTATGAACCCGCTGTACTTGTTTTGGGGTTTTGATGATGGCCTAATGCAAGATCTGGATCTGCAGATCACTAAAACATTAAGATCAACAACAGACAACCTGCCATTCCATAAGGGAATTATTCTCCCTTCCTACCTGAACATTCATGGAATCTGTACTGAGGAGAAACAGCTTAAACAATAAGAGATATTTTCCATTTCTAGTCGATAAACAGCAAACTGGACTTTAATGTACTCAAAATCTCGAACCAGCTGTTGTAAGGCTATATTTAATAATTTCATTCTTAGGTACAATGTGAATTTGTATATAGTAGTTCCTATAATATTAAATATATATACTTTAAAAAGTACTGTAGGTTTCCCTTTCACTAAATTAGTATAAAATTTTCATTTTCATATTAATCTAAAGTATGTCTGACTTGAAGACAGAAATACGTTCATCCCTACAAACCTCTAAACGCTTAAGCCCTGAATCTGGATCACAAAATATATGGTTAAGGTTTTATCATTCAAACGCTGGCAGTTCACCAGCCCTTGGGAAGATCTGATGAGGAAAACAGGCTAAGTCTAGTAAGGAAGATACCCCAGAAAGTTCACTGCTAAAGTGAGCCAGTGGACAGTAAGATAAAAGAAAGTGTTCCAACCAACTCAAAAATAAGATGCATTTAATTTTTTGCTTTATTTCTCTGGCAAAATTTCTATTACCGCCTGCTTGTAGTAGTTCTAGTACAATGAGTACTATTTCCAAAGTCAAAGGTGGATGTTAAAGTAAGGGCAAATGAGCAAAGGAAAAACAATTACAAGAACCACCTTGAGGTATATGTCTTGGAAGCTACAACAATATGGACACCACCTGGGCAGAAAAATTTCCAGGACTCTGAATAACAAGAACACTGAAAATCTCGTAAGACATAAAATCCCAGAGAAACCTGCTGCTCGTTGTGCAGTCCTCTTCCCCAGGGACAGGGTTCCCCTGGAACCATGTTTAATGGCATACACTGGTATCTAAAGCCTGTAAGAAGACCAAGAGGAACTACCTCTCTGATCCATAGAGAAGAAAGTTAATCCAAGTAAGACATCTGTGCTTCTACAACTTCTTTATACATTGAACTTAGCATGCTCTGAAGGAATATAAGAACAGCTGTATGAATTCAGAACAAAGGCCTGTGAAGCTCTTTAATGGCATGTAGACAAGTGGCAAAGAGGAAAGTGAGAGAACAAAGCATGGGAGCAGAGAATACTTTGTCACCCTCCATCAGTTTGGAACTTCTTGTCTTGGAACTGCCTGAGAGAGAGATACTGGCTTCATATTAGAGCTGACCTCAGAGGAGTTTCCTTCTCTGTGTTCAGGTCTGTTGCACACTGGAGCTACACGTCATGTAATGAACCACACCAGGAAGCCTCAATCACCAACTCCATTCCAGTCTGAAGAGTCCCAGCCTGCGTGACTCTTCCTCAGATGGCAACTCTTCTTCACCTTTGATCATTCCTCTCAGTCTGCTCTTTTACCCTCTCTCTTACCTAGTCATGCTGGGGGCAGAAAATAAAGACTGGTGGATTTTTATTCATTTACTTGTGTCTCAAAAATACTATGCTTTGCATAATTTTATTCACCTCTTACCATAAATTTCTCAAAGGAAACACTCAGATGCTCAGTGCACAACTGAACTTCCTGAAGTAATTTCAGTAGGCTATTACAAGCCTTTGACACAGGACCTGACCTACAACAAACACCTGCCATATAGTATATAGCACATATACCCAGGCCCCAATATATGAGTTAGAAACCTTCTCAGAAAAAGACCTTGGCTTTAATACTTTATATTTTGACTACTGGCCATTTCTTGTTGGAAGCTGCGAAAGTAATTGGCAAATTAGCCAGTGTTTGGACATTGCCAAATATTTCCTTAACATTACAAGGACCAAGTTAATGTATTCCTGACTTAAGACTATGATACCAAATAGAGTAGGTTATGATTATTTAATTTGAAAAGATCTACTGAGAGTAAGACAGCTGCTTTTCCACATTAATTTGTAGTTTTCTGTCTCATTTTTTTTCTCTCTGTAACTTTATGAAAGGTGTGGATTTTGTATCACTACCTACCAAGCTTTGTATAAATGCAGTGCAGCTCCTTTTATATTCATATCTGTAAAAGCACATTTCCTCTAATTTTAAGATTAGTGTGTGAAGTCTCTACGCTTATGCTTTAGCTTAGATGGCATTGATCTGTAAATAGTATGAATCTTCAGGACTGTATTCTTTCTTCATCTGTTTAAAATCTAATAAAAGCTCAACTCACGGGTTGTAGAAACATCCACTGCTTCCAAATCACTATTCCCTTTAGTAAATCTAAATGAAATCTTAGTAAGCATGCAGTAGGAATATAAATACAATTCATATAAATATTTATCCTTAATAATCATCCATATCTTAAACTTCTGGACTGGTGTCATTGCATATTTGATAATAATCTTTTATCTTCTGCTTGCATTCAGCTAGACCTGTTCAAGGCAAGATGATCTGTCCATACAAAAAAACGTCTCAGAACTGGAAACGGATGGAAGTCACAGGGATGATCATCCATCATCTATCTGAGTACCCAGGTCACTTAAGACAATCGTTCTAAAGATGGTGGTATCAAACATACTGAGTTGATCCTTCTATCCCATGTGTTTATGAACAAGCTATGTCTAAGAAATTCTTCTGTTGTTATGACGCTTTAGGAATCAGTCGGATCACAGTAAAACAATTCCAATCAATAGAATGCTTCAACTGATCCTGCCCAATGCCACATTATCAATGGCAAAAGGAAAGGCTGTTTAGGCAAATGAGGACTGGCCAGTTTCTGCAGTCCCTTCCCCTCATACTGCTGCAGTACCACAACTCTGGGAGTAAAGATACTGAAGCACATACTCCTGCCTCATAGTTTTACAGTACAGTTTTATACCTATTGTTTAAGAATTTGTCTTACTGCTCATTAAGCTTGCTCATACCATCTGCTTCCACTGATGCCTGTGGGTGCAAGGCCCAGAAGTTTGCTACCTGCTAGGTAAAAACGTTTTTTATTTTGACAGTTAACTGTTTCCAAAACACATTACCCAAGTTAGGTTTTATGAAGTGTCTGGTCTGGTATAGCAACTGGAGAGCTTCAATTGATAAACTGTAAGGGAGCTGTAAGGGCACTGCAAGGGAGCACAAAAAAATCTTTTTCTCCTACAGATACCAATGGAGCAAAAAACCCTCGATCCTTTCGTTCTTGCAGATTTCCTTATTTAGAAAGCTATGACCAGTCTCATTACAGTTTTTTGTTTATGCTAAACCTGTACTCAACCACTTAACTTCTCTAGAAGACACAGGCTTGTAAATTTTGTGTAATAAAAGTCCAACCAATTCAGTCAAGGTCAAAAGAGGTTTTGTGACCATGCATCTACCTCTCTACTCTCTCATAAAAAATTTTAGAAAATTGATCTCCTTTTTTAAAAAATTAAGATAGCCTCACCTCCTTATGGATAAGTTTCCCCAGAAACATATTCTCCTTCCTGACTATGTATTTTCATGGGATAGAAAGTGCTGTGTACTAGCTATAAAGTTCTACATACCTTTTAATATTTTGTTTGTTTTTAAAGCAGTTTTCACCCTGTATTTTTCATCAAAAGCAGGGAAATTCTTTTTTTGAGTGTGAAAAGGGTCTAATCATTTAATCCAGATGTTCCCTTGTCTGTAAAGGGTAGCCCATGAGTATATATTAACACCAACTATTTCCCCTTGTGCATTCCACTACCTGAATTAACTGCACAGGAAAAAATCACTCCCTGATGGCCAGACTACTACATTTATATACACATAAATATACAAATATTGCTGTGCAGATATCGCATATTTTTACAGTTTTCTTCTCAGAAACCATCATCAAAATGTCACAGTAGAGCCATGCTTAACTTCAGAAATGGGTTATATCCCACACTTACTACTAGGACATTAAGGTTAGGAAAATGAGTTTGTGCTTAAAGCCAGACTGGATGAGTTATTGCTGATAAAGCTTAACAGCCAGGGTTACACTGCATTGTCTTAAACGCCTCAAGAAAAAGCTGCTTGCAGTTAGGCGCCACAGAGTATGATATGGACAAAGCCTATAAAAAGTTTAAAATTACAAAACCCTCTCAGTGTGCTTGCTATGCGCATGTGATGTGCTGATCTGTCGGTGGTTGTAAGATCCTGCTGAAGAGATGATCGTGTGTTCCAAGAGCCTTTCAGAGCGGGCTCTCCAAGGTTTCAGCACGTGGATTGCCATGCGGCATGCCCAGCCTGCTGCTGGAAAGAATGAGGTAGGAAGGCCCAGGTACATTGCACCCGGGATGGGGGGCTCGGTCTTCAGTTCCGTTTCTCTCACCCGAGACATCAAGAGCAAAAGAAGAGCCTTTTCAAAGGAACTGAGCTATGGAAAGGGGGCTTGGCCATATATCCTACTTTGAAGGTCTCAAACGGGTCTCGCTCCCCTGCCGTGACTTGCTCCACCGGAGTTAACCTGGAAACCGTGACTCGAGGCTGACGGGTTTGTTTTTTCTTGAAGCCAACGTTTACTTTGAGTTTATCTCCCACGCACGCCCCGCTCCCGGGCCCGCCGCGGGGCTGCCGATTGCCTTGGCTCGGGCCGCCCTGCCCC
>VYZQ01065267.1:13446-40865 GCA_013400655.1 Mystacornis crossleyi
AGGGATGTTGGACTAGATGATCTTTAAATGTCCCATCCAACCAAAACTATTTTATGATGATTAATAATAACTAAATTGTTCAGAACATCAAATCTTCATCTCTGTAAATATATCCCTCTATGGTCTTCTTAATGAGTTTTTTCCTTACTGGTAACAACCTTTGTCTATTCTATCATATTTAGAAACATCTAATATTTATTTCAGTTTTTATTAGGATTTATTTTTTATGGCTTAGTATCTCTCAGATTTATGTGGTGACCATTAAGGGGAATGTTGCACTAACGTTGCTACCTCCACAACTTTGTCATCTGGGCCAGCCATGGTGTTTGGGACCTCAGTCTTGCCCCCAGCTGCTGTTAGGGTTAGTTAAGGTTCAGAGTTCCACAGACCTACAGCTCCAGGGACACCGGGGCTGAAAAAGGCATACCAAGGGGAGTGTGGCATTTTCAGCTACATTGCTCCTTCCACCTGTTCCTAATCTGGGCCACCCACAATGCTGGGGACCTCAATCTCATGCTTTATGTACCCTTAGGATTAGGGTTCAGAGATCTACAAGGCTTTAAAACTTAAGGGGAAAAAAAAAAGTCAAATAAAATAACCCCCCAAACTGATGAATGTTATGGGATTTCCGCTAAATAAAATGCCTTTTGCTTGTGAGACAAAATATTTTCATGATTATTTGATTATTTCTTTACAGATTTTACCCTATATTATTTTTTCCTTTTCTTTTTCGAAATTGACTTGAGCTGTCAAAAAAATAGTAATTCCAGCATAGAAGCAAATAAAAGAAATAAAGTAGGAAAAAAGAGGACGCAACAAGGAAAAGCAAATCATTAGACACTCACTAGCCTTCATGGCACTGAAGTTGTGTAAATTACAGGTTATATTTCAGTCCTTCTTGGTCTGCTTTCCTCCTTTGGCCTTGACTTTGGCCAAAACCCACAAATGTCCTGAGTCCTCTTCCATCCATGCCGTGATGGGCTTCTCCACCACCTCCAACCCCGCCAGCAGCAGCAGCAAGGCCAATGCACAGATGTCATTCGATTCCTTTTATTGGTATCCTGCTCTGAAGACTTAACATCACAAAAAAATTACAGCAATAGCACACAATTTCTTATTTGGGTGAAAACCTGTAGTAACAGGTTTGCAGCTTGATGGTAAACCGATGTCCTTCTGTATTCTTTTTGTTGTTTACGGCGGTGGTTAGTTTTCTTTTTTCTCTGCTCATTTTTCCTTCCTTTGACTTCAGGATCTTGAAGTTTTTGAGTGTGTTCTTCCACCTGAGGAAGGCTAGAGGTAGCCTCATTTCTAATTCTTCCATACATCACCATGAAAGGCCATTTCAGGGAAAAAGCTGAGTGAATAATGGATTTGGGAGGTCCACTGACTGAAAGAGAAACAATTAAGTGAGGAAAAATTGAAAAATGCCCGAGCTATGTGATCAAATTAAGATTTTTTTTTAATTGTTTCATTTAAATAAAGATATTTAGTTAATTTTGTACTTATGGAAGTCTTGTGCAAAATCGTTCAAATTTTATTTCAGCTCTTGTAAAAATAGAGCATGGAGTGGAGTACTGAAATTAAATGTTACACATATTCCAAAAGATACTCCTCCATTTTTTTTCCCAGCAAAATGTCCAAAGCACTTAGAAAATTTAATCTAATTATGATAACTGCTTCAGTACTGCATTTGCATTTATTACCAGTGTTAACATTTTAGATATAAACTCAAACCACTGTTTAGCTGGCTCAAACTTACCGCTTTATTTATGTGGAACATTTAGAAGGATTAGGATTTCATGCTTACCTGGAAAAAAAAAAACAGATATGAAAACTCTTTCTGAAGGGAATTATCTATGTCCCCATTGCTTTTCTGAGAGGAGACCTTGCTCTGACAGGGGCTGAGTTATTAACATGTTATAACTCATGATGTGTTAACAGCAAGCATGCAGTTCCTCTCTGGCCATCTAATCCTTGTGAAGCAAAAAAAAAAAAAAAAAAAAATCATCTTTATCTGGGTTTGCATAAATTCGCATATTAGTTTTCAATAAAGATAGAGATTGTATCTGATATCATTGAGTTCAACATTATGATTTCAGTCTGAAAAAGTGAACAGTTTATGGCTGATTTTCAGCAACTTTTAATTACACAGCCCAGGAGCTGACCCAGCCTTCAACTGCACTAAACAACTGTCTTGCCCCAAAAGAGCAGTAATGGTAATTTAACTATTTGAAAGTCTTTTTTTTTTTTTTNAGGGCTAAACAGCTAATGTTGGAGAATTCTGCCCTGTCAAGAGCCAGTTTGAAGAGGTGGTTGACAATGCATTTCTTGTTTTTAAGCAAGTATCAGAAATTATTGAGAGCAAACAAGGGGTTGGTTGCTCTATGTATGATCTAAGGGGGATGGGATTTTTGGGTTTTGCCATCTCTGCATGGGCTGACATACTTGAAGGAGAAAGGTTTCAGAGCATTTTTTGGTACTCAAATAAATTGAATGTGGTGTCACTGCTATAATTAGATAATTAGGATAATAGAGAAAAAAAATTAAAACCATTTAGGCTTGTATCAGTCTGGGAAGTTATATGCATTCTGCCTGCCTGTTGCAGGCTTATGTTTGTAAATTTTAAGGCTGCTATATATGATGATGATAGAGAATCCTGCAACAGAGTCACTTTTTCAAGAAAGAAATGATGTTTCAACTGCTTTGGTGCAAAGTTTGGCTAAAAATGAAGAAAATTGAAAAAAAATAAAATTAATTATATCAAGACGCCTAAAAGTATCATGTAGAAAAAGGAGAAAAGTAAATGAGACAGCAGAGAGAAACTCTACAAAGGTGAACTAGCACAGTCAAAAAGAACATAAACACAGAAACTGGAGGGTAGTCAGCGAACAGCAAATGCAAACTCTGTGAAAAGAGAAATGATGCTTAATTTCTGCAGCCTGGAGAGGTTTAGCAAAGTAATCTGTTAGTGAAGAATGGTGTTACTGATGTTAAGGGAAATGCATACTCACTGTGGAAATAAAAATTAAGTGAGAAACTGATCTGGGCAAAGGGCCACTGCTATTTCTGTTTCATAAGCTAGAAACAAATGTGCCCTTTTTGCCCTTATTGACTCTCAGTGCTCTGATGAAATGTAAGAAACAGGGTTCAAAATCACAGTTTTTCACACTCAGCACAAAATCAAGTGCTTTATAGAATCACAGTATTATTTAAGTTGGAAAAGACTTCTAAGATCATTGAGTCCAACCACCAATGTAGCACCACCATATTCACCACTAAACTATGTCCCTGAGTGGCACATCCACAACATTTTTGAACAGCCCCAAGAATGGCAATTTCACCCCCTCCCTGATCATTCTTTCACTGAAGAAATTTTTCCTAATATTTAATCTAAACCTCCCCTGAAGGAAACAATACAGAGGAACATAAGGCAATAAAAATACAAAAGCAATACAATGAACACAAACAGATTACAGGATCATATTTGGTTATCTTCTTTCTACATAATATTAATGAATCATAGTCACTGTGTAAACAACCAACATGTGCAGCAAGTAATTTTTTCCTATTAGTCCCTAAAGTCATAATTTTCTTCTTACTCTGTTATTGCCATCATCATTCATCTTTTTCATCCCATATGATGTTTAAACCTCCCCTATATTGGCAATTCCTTTGAGTCATCATCACATTTTAACAGATCAACCACATACCATGAACCAAGATTACAAATGAAAATGTTAGATGAAATAAATCTCTAATCTAGCTTTCAAGACAATTGTCTAACCAAGAGTTTACTTCAACTTTCCACTTTTTACAGTCTATTCCTTAACCATTTTAAAATTCTTGTGCTAATCCCTGACTTCTCTATTTAGCTAATAATTTTCCTTGTGGAATTGTATCAGATGTTTTGTAAAAGTCTACATAGATTAGATGTATTTCATTTCCTTTGTCCAGAAAATCAAAGGAAAATAGAATCTTAATCCAGCATGATCAAGTAAGCCTTTGTAAACCCATATTGTATTCTATCACACTTCTTTCTATGTCTTAAATTACCTTCAAAATCTAGAAACTATAGAAATAAGGCCAGAAACACAAAAGAAAGTAATTTTTGTTGAAGGGCTGTGTCATAGCTACGACATAACCATAGCTATATCATCTTTTTTCCTTAACCTTACTATATAAATGCCTCTACTCTCTGCTTTATGAAAGCAGTGAAACTTTTGGTACTTGTTTTAAATCAGTGATATTTTTGGCAATTGTTACTTTATTCTTAAAGTCCCTGACCCCAGCAACACTGCATTTCTAAGCATGTTTTGCTAACTTCTAGCATCTCATTTTGTACAGCAGAATTTAGAAGAAATTAATTAATCATCTCTAGTTGGCAGGATGCTCCAAGCCACAGGTTGACTTTCTGGATTATTTGCACCTTCATTTGCTGAGCTAGATACAAACAGAAGAAAACTCTACTTTTGGGAAGCTGGACCCTTAGTGTACGTAAGACTGCAGCCATATTTCGAGACCCGTTCTCATCTCTGGATAAAGAAGTTCAAAGATATCTAGTGATCAGTTAAATACATGGAATGAAGCACTTCATTTCTTAGACACAGCAATATGCTTACTAGAATTATCAGAGAAAGATAGAATCTCCTGTTTCCTCTTGCAAACTCTTTGGTCTCATTTCTCCTCTCCAAACGTGCAAAGCTTCACCTTCCTCCTATAAACCCCGCCTCCCAAACTTGACTTCTTTTGAATTATCCCATTCTTCTTGCAACACCTGAAATTCACTCCTACTTTCTGTTAACTTTTCCTTATTTATACTCTCATAACTTCTTTCAGCTGCTAAGAAGCCACTTTACTTCCACATCAAAACCTATTTTCTGTAGCACTGAAAAGCCTGAGGCAGGGCCACTCTTCTCGCCTGACCACAGATTAAGGGGTGCTTCGCTTTCTAGTGCAAAATTGTATGGATAAAGCAAGGGATGAAATAGATGAAAGTATATATAATAAGAAGAAGCACTCTTCACATCATTAAATACTCTGTGGAAAAATCAGTCATGAGGAACTATGATGAGGAATGAATTAAATGAGTTTGTGTAACAAGTTATAGACTTGATCTCCCTCCTGCACAGAGGCAGTTTCACTTGTTGCAAAAGGTGCTAGTAAATCAGTGTCTCCTAAAACAGAAAATTTGCAATAAATCCCAAGATGATACTGAACTGAGAAAGACACTGGCACAGGATCCAGTGAAATGCCAACTTATCCCACAGGTGAAAAGAGGGATGCTTTCCTAAACACTGGATAAAGCAAAATCTTCATATCCACAGTTTTCAGACAGAAGGTTCAATGTAAGAAATAATAAACTATCATTTGTTGGTTTAATATAGTAAACATTTTGATACCACAAATTTGCTGCTGATGGTTGCTTCCACAGATTTTTGGCCAACATGTGCCAATTTTACACTGTGCAAACTTATATTGTGCTTTATCCATCCTCTAGTACTCTGCTCCTCATCTCCTAGCTGGTTTTGATGTGTGACCTGCAATATTAACCTTTAAAGCTGGAAGTAGCTTTAAAGTCCTAGAAGTAGCTTTCAATCAAATAAACCTACATCACACAATCACTGTACTTTCTCTTTGAAACACAAATTCTCTATTACTCATTTAACAATAGGTATTAAAAAAAAAAGCTCTTTTTTTTTTCCTGTTAAGCAGATTTCACCGAATGAAACCGTATTAGAAAATTAGATGAAACATGAAATGGATTGATGATATTTTAGTAACACAGGGTATTACAATAATGAGCTTGAATGTTTCACTGTTACCATTATAGCCTTGGTATTTGGGGGTCACAGTTGAGTAAGTAGANGAGTAAGTAGATAGTATTGGAATGAAATTATAGCTCAAAATTTCTGGGTTACCAATAGTTTTAAAAAGCAAGCTTTGGGAAGAATTTTTTTTTTTTTAATTTATTTTTTACTGGTTGTACATATTCTTCTTAATTCATTTTGGTTGCTTTGAAAAAATAAACCAAATTATTATTTTTAAAACAAAATGTTCTTTGCAAAAATTTCTACATTTCTGGGTATTTTGTAAGTATTTTGTTTGAAACATTGTAGATTTTTCTAGTTCAAGAAAAAAATAGCTACCAAACAGATGCACTGGCTATTTCAAAATAATCCCTCCTGCTACACCAACAGAAAACTGCACTGTTGATTGCCACTGCTTAATATTGTTTCCCACACATTTAGAAAGCCATGATTTCCAGAGTGAAATATCCAGGACAGTTCACTGAAATGAGGCTTGGCATCCAGATTGCCTGCCTGGCTGTAATCACCCTTCGAGTTATTGAGCTTGTAAATCACATATCAAAACATGGGAACACATCAATTAATGTTCTACTGGAAACAAATCAAGGACAATCCTACAGTGGGACATTCTGCCAGTTTTTATTTTCAATAGACATGGAGAAGAAACTGAAATGTTTGGTCACAGCCTCTATTTACCCAATCTGTCTTATATACTATTGCATAATGCTATCACAATATTAATATGCAAATTGCCACTCAAATAAAAGCCATGCTTTCCCTGTTGATTTTCAGCAGAGCTTGTTACAAAGGAAAATATTTAGCACTTATATTCCTTTTTCATCTTCAAAACTCCTTTAGTATATTTTAATTAATCCTTTTCCTTTCAGTTTTCTGACCCTGCATTAGGTTTTCTGCCTCCTTTATCCCTGTACTCTCAAGGTTATGACCTCCTCTTGATGCCTCCCATAGACTTTTCAAATTTTCAAAAATTATCTATCTCTCATCTCTTTTTACGCCTAGAAATCAGACCTCAGGAGACTGGCCAGAAGAAAGGCCTAGTCAAGGGCAAAGGAAGTTTGCAAAGTGAAAAAGAAAAAAAAGGTACCCTATTTCCAGGGAATACTGATCCCATCTAGCACAGCTGCTGCTTTTTCTTAGCAGGCACCTCAGTGTGGTCTCAGTCAGGCTCTGGAGGTACTGCAGTGACTCCTCTGCAGGAGGCCATGCAAGCTGTGGTTCAGCTGGCCTCAAGGACGCTCTGCCTGGGCATCCAGTCCAAGGCAGAAGATGGGGAAATAGCAGTAGCCTCTTACAGAGAACAACTGCTCCTCAAAGAGGATTTCTGCTGCAAAGTGTCACGTGGGAGGCAGAACATGCTTCGGTCCTGTGGGAATATCCCAGCTCACAGGGAAAACACTGATTTGTGTTTTAAAAGGAAAACTCTAAGTCCAGATTTATCCTCTTAGACACTGAGACCCCCCCTTTTTTAAATTACTCTATTTTAATGTTTAATTAATTAATTATACCCTGAATTATTTTTATTTACTGTGTGCTTTATGTAGATGTTTTGATGACAATTTCAAACACCAGGCTACTAATGCATACGAGCAATCGAGGTGCTGTGTACCCTTCTGGAGATCAGTCACAAAATGGGCATCACTTCTGACCTACTTCAGCTGTAAACCCAGGATTTCACCAGTGCATGGGACAAATGCTTATCTGCTTCAAAAGGTTATATTTTACTCCCACAGCACAGATGGGTGCACATGGGACTTGGCAATGAGCTTCCATAGAAAAGAAAAATTCTTGTGGTACTCCTGGAGTCAGTCATCTGCATTTCAAAGCGGATGAAAGGTTTTCTGTGCTCAAGGGAGGGAGAACTGGACATTTAAAGTCATATTTTCTATCATAGCTATTGATGGAAATAAGTTCAGACTGTTATAGTTTTCAGATGATATTTTAGAGTTAGAATATGATAAATGCTACACTGTAAAAAGAAACATTTCTCTTCTTTCAATGTATCATATTGAAATATCAAAATTAATCTTACTTTTTTTTTCCCCCCTGGTATTTTCAAGAGACAAGAATTTTTAATTTATCAGTAATTTTATTCTTTATTTACAAATCTTTTATTTTCACTTTTTCTTCTGATATGTGTACAGAGTAAATACAAAACTATCCACATCTCCAGTTACCTGGACATTCTACCTGCTTTTAGAATACTTCTTAACCAACAGCATGTGTTGTATGAAGACAGAATTTAGAGATGACTCAAAGATAACAGGTACTTGGTGTGTTAGCTGATATACTACATATTCTGTTCCTGCATTTCAAATGCAGGATACACAGTCATATGATTAATTTACAATTCACGTAAGATATTACATTTATTATTAAGTCTTCACAGAGATGTATGTTTTTAAGCCTTTTTAGTCCTAAGCCAAAATCACTGGCAATATCTAGTAAATCTGTGATCCTGGACACAGATGTAGATTCGCATTTGCTTGCACTACATGCACTCTTACTTCACTGGACTTTCTAGATTGTGCCAAAAATCACTAACTAGGATTAAATTTAAAAGGATCAAGTGCGAGCAGACTGTTAACTTCAGTAATTGACTATTTAAGTAGCTTGATATCTTCTGAAAACATTCATGTTCCCCTGTGTCATTATTTTTTGTTTATCTCACACTGTTTAGGGTTTAGGGATTTATACCTACATACATATATTTCTATAGATATATATAGTCAGATTGCCTTTGTCCTCCTTTTAGGGAAAAAAAAAAACCCAACAAACAAAACAACTACTCAACTTAATTCCCTTCACACCCTCTTAAAAAAAAAAGAAAAAACAACAACATAGTTACTATGGAAACAGATATTAAACAGAGAGTAGCAGTAATTAATAACATCTGCAAGTGCAGTATGAAGTCTACAACACAATTAATTCCAGCATTTGGAGTGGTTTGTGCAGATCTGCCCTTTGTTGCTTTGAATGGAATGGCAGACTGTACAGACCCAATTATAACAAGGGGGCTTAACATTACCATAGTGATGCATCATGGCTTGTGAAATAGGTAGGAATGTAGAGGCACTAACCTATATAAATAAATGACATCATTATTATATAGCTTAATGGCACATGGTTCTGGAAAGAATTAGACACATATAGATATTATGGGCAAATGCAAAAATTTTACTTTATCCTTTCAAATAGAACAACGTAAAAACCTCACTTGATGCTGAAATGAGAGCAGAAACTTGAAATGTAACTTTTAAATCCATTCCTTCATTTGAATTATAGACACATGGGCAGATCAGATGTGGAAGCTTACCTACAGATGTTTTTATCTTTTGACTTTTAACTTTAAAAGTCAAATTGGAATTTTTTAAGAACAGCCAATTAAAGGGTTTTAATAAATCATGAAAGAGATGAGAGAACTTAGCTGTCTTCAGGCTTTATTGAAGAAGGAATATTATAAATATGTATTTGTTATGTTATTATTTCTTAAGGCTACTTGGCATAAAGTCTACCATCTATCCCACTAGCTTCTCTCATTAGAAACTGTGAGTATACAAAAGATTCAAATTTTCCTTAAATCATTTGTGTAGCTGGTGTAAAATATGTAGCAGAAGCTGTTTTATCAGATTGAGATATGTTGTGTTATACAGGAGGGAGCTCTGCCTTCACCCTGAGTGCCAGTGTTGGGTCTTGTGCTCCTAAGCAGGAGCTGCGTGGCCTTTGTTACCTGACAATAATCTCTGCTTAGGGGTAAAGCACATTAGATGGGGCCTGACCCCAGCTAACGGGGCCACTTGGCTCTGATCCAGCACATGGCAAGGACATCTCAGTCTGTGCTGTGCTTCCCTGGCATAATGAAGACTTGACTTCTTCTTGTCATCTTTTGAAATTAAGTGGACAAGTGCACATCAGTATGTGTAGACCGTATCTCTTGGTGAGCTCATTCCCCTTTTTCTTCTTTGTCACCCCTCCTACTTACTGGCATCTCTTCCTTATCAGCACACAGCTTTTCTTCCCTTTACTGTGTCATTACTTTCCTGTTCTTGTCTTATTTTTACTCTGTGATCGTTCATTCTTACTTTTTCCCTATCTCCCTGCCCTGTATTCCTTCTAAGTCATTTTTGCATTCACTACTAGTTTATAAAGCAAATCAAACAGGATACCAATACCATCTCAATAATCTATATTTTAGGATAGGATGAATCATTCTGTGGAGATGCTGGTCTATGCTCATTGACGACAACTGGAAAAGAACAAATTAAACCCCTTTCTTTTTGCAGGCAGCCCAAGAGCATCTCACCCAATGCCAAACAGGAACAGCAACAACTATGTTCCAAAAGAAGGGAGTCAAACACAACCTTCCTACTACAGTTCAGCTTATCCTGTTGAACTTCCAAAGGTAGCATCTATGGCTGGATGGCACGACAGCACCCATTCTTTTACAGGAATATTGGAGTAAAATCTCAGCAATAACTTTAGAATTCAGCTTTTATAACCACCTGGTTAATTAGGTTAGATGGATTAAGTAAGTATGAGATGTTGAGATGGCTTCATTCCATTTGGCTGATAGTGGTTTGCTATGATTATTCTGTTGCCATCACACAGAGTGCCTCTCCACTGCCTTCAGTGGGTCAATGTACCTTTTTTAGCCCTAAGAATTTGCAGGAGACCAGATTTCAGGTGAGCCCCATCCTTACATTTAGAAAAGCATTTACTGGCATAAGAATGTATCTCACAGGGTGAAAAAAAAATGGGGAAAACTGTCTGATTTATGAGGTTAAAGAAGAAAAAAATATATATATATATTTGGTTTCAAGAAAGAACTGTATATGCTTCAAGTCAGTGGAAGGGATGGAATAAACTAAGTTAGAATAGATTATAAAATAGACAAGGTTGTACAAAAATATTGTGTGAATCTCAACCATACAAAACATATGTTATTTGTATAGGACTGCACTTAGAAGTTATATTTCTTTACAAGTTCAGAACATACCACGGTTTAAAATTTATAATTGAAGGTTTTCTCCAGCAAGGCTACTGACATTTATGGTTTTCTGAGAATAGTGTCACAACATCAGTATGAGATTTATAATGAGCACTTTTACATTATACTGTGAAATACAACACAGTGATTTATAAACAAAAAAAAGTTAATTTTCCTTTGAAACTCATAAACATATTAATGATAATATTAGAACAAACACTTTCAGAACCAAACTACTATCTCCATATAGAGCTACAATTTAAGCTCTGCTTAGAAATAACTAAAACATCCCTGTGTTATCAAAAGTGTTTTCAACATGATTCCAAAACAAAGCCCCATACTAGCTACCCCAAAGAAAAACAACTCCACACCAAGCAAAACCAGCTCCATGGATGAAGTTTTAGACTGGCACTTTGTTATAAAATATTTTTCTTGGTATTCACTGAGAGAGTATTTATTGTCTGGACTCCAAGTTTCAATATTAAACTACCCTAAAATATTGTTGGTTTAACTGCAGTGTCAAAAAACCCAAACATTAAAAAAAAAAAACAAAAACAAAAAAACAAACCTTCCAGTGCGAAAATGCATACGGCCCTGCTCTAATGACTAGAATTAGAATGAATGCTTTTCTCAAACCTGGCAATAGCAAGAAAAGCATAAACAATCATGTCAGATAGTGAAAGTTTTGCTACCAGATCCAGCATGCTTACTCAAATATGAACAAAAGCAAGGGTGAGAACAAAACAGTGTTGATTATCTTGCTGCTGGATGTAGGTCACAAAGTTTTTGCAATATAAATTATATTAAATTCAAATATGTAAAATAATTCATCTCACTTGCAACGGACTGGATCCTGCATTTCCATCTGGTGCAGATTTCAATAAGAGCATTTTTACCCCTGAAATTAGAAATTGAGATCAGGCTGCCTGCACTCTCCAGTCAGTCCTACATCAGCAAACAGAATGAGAACTATTCAGCAAGATTACCCCCTCCTGCCTTGTGCAAAACACAGACATAAAGAAGATACTACATGCCAGGAAGAAAATAGTATTTTGGTACGTGGCATTGATTATCATAGAACTACAGAACCACAGAATCATTTAGGTTGGAAAAGATTTTTAAGATTATATAGTTCAATCACTAACCCAGCTCTGCCAAGTCCACCACTAAACCATGTCCCTAAGTGCCACATCTGCACATCTTTTAAATACCTCCAGGTGTGGTGTCTCAACCACTTCACTGGGCAGTCTGTTCCAGCGCTTGACAATCCTTTCCATGAGCAATATCCCATCTAAACCTTCCCTGGTGCAACTTGAGGCTATTTCTGTTTGTCCTATTACTTGTTACTCATGAGAAGAGACTCACCCCACGTTTTTACAACCTCTTTTCAGGCAGTTGTAAAGAGTGATAAGGTCCCACCTGAGCCTCCTTATCTCCTGGCTAAACACCTCCAGTTCCCTCAGCTGTTCCTCATCAGACTTGTGCTTTAGACCTTTCTCCAGGGTCATGCACACAGACCTTGTCAAACTTTTTGCTGTATTTCAGCAAGCACATTTTGTCTAAACCCAGTAACATCTGGGGGTTCCGTCTAGCAAAGTACCTGCTACACCGAGCACAAAGGAGGAATGTGCTCAGCACAATGCTGATCAGGGCCAGCAAGAATAAAGCCAGTACAGATTTACTGCCTGTAAAGCCCCCACAAAAGACACTGAGGGCACTTGGTAATTGTGTGCCATGTATTCACACAAGTGCTGCAATCACTGCACATGTTGTCTTAACCTGTCACTGGCTTCAAAAAGTTTTCTGACAATGCTGATTACTGAAGAATGAGTTTAATTGCAAGCATAAAACCAGATTAATAAAACTTTGATTCTGGTGCTAACATAAAGAATTTGGATTTTTAAAAAGTGGTTAAGAGACAGAGGGCCATGCTCTTTTGTCTTTTATGCTAGATTTGCAATGGTGTAAGTAATATATGAAGACATAAATAACATATCCAGAAATTGAAATAAAAGAGAAAGGCTTGATAATGAATTAATACTTTCTACTGATTAAATGAACTGAGAAGAAGCTTTTGATGCAAATTAAATTTTGTAGTTTTGCAAAAAGAAATTTTTTTTTCTGACATATGGACTACCATGGTCAGTTGAAAGATTCCCAGTATATTCGGTAGAATCATAGAATAGATCACAGAATCTTTCAAGCTGGGAAGGACCTTTAAGATAAGAGTCCAACCATAAGCCTAACCCTGCCAATTCCACCAAGTAGCTACAAAGCAAACTTTCTGTAAGATGCCTCATTATATCAATACCTGTCGCTCCTGGGCTCCTTCACAGAAAGGTCTTGGTCAGATATGACAGGCAATAAATTTAGAATGAGGTGAAGACAGAATGAGGAAAGATTTATTTTCATTGTTTGTCATTCAAGTGCTTAAAGAAAAAGACTTGTCAGCTGTAATAAATCTTTAGGAATCTCAATGCAGATAAATTATAAGAATTCCTGCAGTGCAATGTTACTGTGAAGTACAAGCCATGTATTTAAAACAGTGACTATGTACGGAAATAGTTGAATCAGCAAATGTAAAGAATTTGATTGTTCAGGAGACTTTTTAAAAAGTTTTGTGGCTTTTTAAAACTTCATGATGAAACTACACTTGTGCTTCCTTTTTCTGCATTATGGGAGGGTGAAGACAACAAGAAACTTAACTCTGCTAGTTTTATGTTTTAAGTCAATCACACTTTCTGGTTGAAAGTAGTGGGAACTCATTTGAGGCCTATTACTCATATCCATAAACAGCTGTAGGATGAGGTCACCATTTCTAAACATTCTGCATCTCTATTAAATATCTGAAAAATTAATGCATTTTTAGACCATAAATAATTAGGTGAACCAGTCTCGGCAATTAATAAATAACAAACTGCTCATGGAATAAGTTCTGCTTTCTTTTCTTCACCATGCTTCTGGCTGGCATTGGATTGGAGTTTCAGATTCAAAAAAAGGCAAAACTTCAAAACCTGACATCCAGGCTCTCTTAATTTTACAGGAAAACTGGTATTTGATTCTACCTTTTCTCAAAACTGGGCTCCAATTCAAGTTTTCTTGTAAATCCTGTGAAGCTTGCATGTTGATCTTGAATTGTCTATGACAGAGCTTCCCAGAACACCCCATAGCCCTTGTCAAGTTTCATTTTCCAGTCCTAGCTGCTCCTCCACACATCAACCAGTTTTTTTGGAGCTAACCTGTGTAATTCTCCTCCATGCTGGAGCCACATATAGACAACTTTTCCTTCACCCGAGTTTCAGTGAGCTCCACAGGCATTCACTTACACTGTTCACAGTAGGATTACTTTGCAGAGGGTCTTGTTATATAGTTGTAAAAAGCACAGTAGATTGGAAGCTTTGATTATTTCTCTATTAAATCATAGCAGTATTTTCTCTAGAATCTTTTCCACCTTTCAGCTACTGTTCTGCATATTAGTACTGACGAAACAGTCACAATCCAGACCTTACAACACTAGGTGGGGTGTCAACCCACCCATGCATTGCACAGTTCCATTGCTAGCCACGTGTTACTGTAGTTGGAACTATTAACACGTATAATTACTGCCCTAAGAAGATCTATAAGCATCAGAAGTGTAGATTACAGAAAATTATACCAACGATGAAAGAAATATTCCTGTGTAACCCTATACTTATCTATTTATCATTTTACATTATCACTCTCTGATCTTCTGGTCTCCTTTACATTATATTGAAATGGTACATGTGAGTAAGGGTGGCCTTGCTTATCCTCACCTATTGAAACTATATCCTGTGTGTGTTTGCATAGTTACTTGCACACTCTTTCCCAGACCAACGTGTGAGTACTTTTCTGCTTGCCCACTCCAGTGGGCTCTCCACTGGGAAAGCACCTCTTTCCCAGCTCAGTGCTCACAGCTTGTGGAACAGACTCTTGGGGGCAGCACTGCTGGGAATTTAACATGAACACTTTCCAGCTAAAAAGAGAAGAATGGACATATGCTCAATAGGGAAGGGGAAGAGCCAGGTGGGGCATTCCCTTTTATTCTGGAGGGGTGTTGCCATTGCATCCATTACTGTGTTGCCCACTGCAGAACTGTAGGTCTTTTGGGGCACAACTAACTGAAGAACATCTGGTTCCTAGTAACTCAGCAGAGTTTAGTCATGAACTTGAGCCAAACTTCAGAGTTGTATCAAGGAGCAGAAGCAGTATTTTTGTTCAGTACTCACGTTCATAACTGAATTGATGTTCACTTGATACTGATAATGCTACTTTTAGTGTGAGAGCCCAAGAGATACCTTAAAGTAAATTTGTCATGGTCTTGTGCAACCTGTACTAGCTCACATTTCCACCCCCTTTCATCTGTGCATTTCTCCAAACCTTTAATCCACTCCCCATCATCTTTCTACCTCAGATCTCCTCATGATACATCCCATGGGAAGCAGGACTTTTGTGCCACAGGGCCATGACTCTGCTCTTACCCTGACATCCCTGTAGGGAAGCAGAGGTACTCAGGTAAGTGTTACAGGTAAGCATCCAAAGCACTACCCCTTCATGTGGCAAAACTGTAAGGCCTATGGAGACCTACAAAAGCTGGGCTATAGATACTCTTCAGACGGTTTAATTCTAAAGGTTGCAGAATCATTTTAGAAAATGCTATTTCGGACTTGCATCCAAACCCTGAATCCTACGTACCTATAGGTAGGCGGATAGGTGAAGACAACTGGGAGTTCTTCCCACCAGCTCCCAAGTGCCAGCTCCAATCCAGAAACAATGTAGATGAGTGACTGCATGCTTTACAGATTGCAACTGAAATATCGTGCTGGCTTTGGGCCCAGGCAATGCGAACACTCAATTCTTCATTTGTGCATCTCAGTTTTGATCCCTTTGCCACCTTTAAAATAAAGATGAGGACTTTCCTGTTTTATAGAAATTGTTGTGAGTTAATACATTCAAGATGATGTGATCCTTAAATACAAAAGAACATGACAACAACATGAATACTGGGTCTGCTTTTTCATTTTCACCTTTTGAATCAAATAAATATATTCAAATATAAATATGTAAGCACATAAAAAGAAAAACAACAACAACAACAACAAAAACAACACACAGATCGAAAAGAAAATCAAATTTGTCACTGAACTTTTAAATGCTTTAGCAAATAAGCTAAGAAGTATTATCCTGGATTACTTTCTGCATTTTTACCGAGAACGTATAGTTGCCACAGAGACTGGTGTGCGTGAACATGGGTAAACGAAAGGAGGGGAGAGGTAATGCGGCCAGAGGGATCTGAAATGAATATCTGGGTTAGCCATGCGGCGGGGCAGGGGTGAAGCCCGAGGACTCCCGGCCGTGCCCCCGGGGCCGCTTCCGAGAAGCGCTCAGGGACCCTGCGGGCCCGGGACGCTGCAAAGGGCGGGGGCGGCGGCGCGGGGGCCGGGCCGGCTGCGCGGGGCTGAGCAGGGCTGCTCCAGCCGGCCGCGGGGAGAGCATTTATAGATACATCCATAAAATATCTATTTAAATCGCAGCCCAGACTGGTGGCACACGGGCTGTGCGGCTGCTGCTGCCGCCGCCAAGGGAGGAGGGGGCTGGAATTAAAATAAGGCACGAAGCGGTTTTAAAAATAGCGTGCGGGCTGCGCGGGGCGGGGAGGGGCGTTGGCGGCGCGGCCCCGGGGCGGCCCGGCCCGGAGTTCCTGGGCGCCTTGTATGGAGCGCGGCCGCTGCAGGGCCCGGCGCCCGCCCCCGCTTCGCGCCCCGACTTTCCCCGCTGCCGGCAGGGAAGGCAGGCGCCGGCAGCGATCTGCCCGTCTCTAACTCTCTCTCCTGCTTCCCTCCTCTTCTTTCAGGAGCCGCCACCCCGCCTGCCTCTCTCCTCCTCTTTCTGCTCTGCAATCAGTGGAATAAATCGGGGAAGGACGCGCACACGCAGAGTAGGATCTGTTACAAAAGTAGCGCCGATGGCGGCGGATTAGATGAAGCTGGAGCTGCTGCTGGAGTAGCAGAGAGTGGAGTATTTATCGCTCTCTCTCTTTTCTCTGTTTCGCCTCTTCCCCCACTCCACCCACAGATCTCCATCGTTTCTCCTCCTCCTCCTCCCCACCCTCGGCCGCTCTCCCGCTTCTCCGCGCATCTCTGGGCTGCGCCTCCTGCGAGGGGGCGGGTGGGGGGAGCGGAGGAGGCTTTAAAGAACCACGGCCCCCCCCGCACCGCCACACACACGATAATTGAATTTATTATTATTGCCGTCTCGCCGACTTGGGGAAGGGGGATCGATCTTCGATCAGGAAGATGGCTGCTGGCTGGCTGCTGGTCTTTAGCCTGACACTTTTCCAGTCCCTGGTGATGAACCACTCCTCTGAGGGACCCTTTCCCTCGGCCACCACGTAAGTCCCGGCGGGGTCTGGGGGTCCGGGGCGGGGGCACGACCGGGGCGAGGGTGCTCCTCGGCGCCAGGGACAGCGACAATACAAAGGGAAATCAAGTTAGACCGGGCGGAAAGTGGCAATCGGGGAAAATTGTAGGTTTTCGGCAGCTTTTGCTTAGAAAAGAGTCAGGGTAGCAGAAGGTCCCGCCGGTGACGGCCGGCGGCGGGACTTTTAAGGTAAAGGCTTCGGCTGGGAATCCCGCTCCGGAGCGGCTCCCAAATAAACCCCGTCAGGTCATCGTTGCCGAGAAGAAAGTTTCGAGTTACACAGAGTACGCCCCTTCCTCCCACAGAGGTTATTCCAGCCTGGATGGAGTTTCAACACTGTTTACAAAAAAACCTGAAAACTTTCGCAATTTTACCAAAATCCACGCAGAAGGCGGATTTCGTTGCCTTTCCGCGGCCGGCTTGGGAAGCGGGCAGGCGGGCATGGCTGGGAGTTCCGAGCCCGAGCTCCGGCTCCCTCCTGCCTGGCCGGGCTCCAGAGCACCCGCGGGGGCTCGGGGCTGCTGTCGGTCCGCGGGTGCGCACGCGTGGGTTCCGCCGGAGGGGCTTTCGCACTCTTAAAGCCAAGCTAAGGAATTGTTTTCTTCAGCCTTGGCCTTGCAGATCGTTACTTCTCAGAAATACCTTCGCGAGAGCTGTAGGATGCTTGCGGTGCACGCAGCTCGGTGCCTTGCCTGGCCCTGAGATAGAAATCTTTAAAGCACTGCAGAATTATTAGCATGAAAGTGTTGCCCAGAGCAGTGCAAAGATCAAATAATAATGATGCAATAAAAGAAAGGCAAAAGGAAGCCAATAAATTATACTGAAGATTCGCCTACAGATAGGAAAAAACCCAAAAAACCAAAACACGACAAAACACTATGTGATCGTATTTTCTTCCTTTTTCTTCTCTCTCACCTCATTTTTTTAATATTCTTTTTGGTTTGGTTGATTTTTTGGAGAACTTACCTTAGTCCCCGAATCTGGGTTAAAGCTACCAGTAGGTAACTTTTAAGTGAATGACTCACTTTAATGCATTTTACATAAAAAGGGCAGTGCTAATGGTAGTCTTTCCTTATTGTTTAACACTGGGTAGAATTTATTGGTGTCGTTCATCCTCGGCAGAAGGATGCGTTGCAGTAATTACCATTTTCACCAATTAGTACTGCTGGTAGGTTGTTATAATTGGATTCAGTTCTGAGTATCGGTTCCATTATGAAAGACTCAAAGGGATGCTCGCACTGTTAAATGAAAGGAATACAAAGATAAGTGTAGAATAACCACTTAATATCTTCTAAGTTGAATTAGTACAGCCTTTCTTTGTGGGGGAAATTACCTTTTAAAATATTCTTGTGTTGCAGTTTATAAAGATGTGCCATGTAGAAGCAAGCGTAGCAAAATACAAACCCAGGGCTTTTAAATTCATTGTTTTCTTGTGTTTGAGCTCCCGTATTTACAGTTTTTTGAGCTCCGGTATTTAGGGTTTCTCACTGAGCTGATAAGGTTATTGTACACAACCAAGTACAATTTATCTTCTAGGTCGATTTTTCTGAGTTTAAAAGAGAAAGAAAAATGGAACCTAGTGAAGTTAAAAGAATACTATCTAAAAAGAATATGTATGATTTCAAATAGAAGTCCAGATCGCAGTTTGACATAAGAATATATGGTATTCTTTTAAAGCTGGTTTTGTCTCCCCATCTATTTTTGCTAATTCCCTTCAGAATTTACCTTTATTGAAAGTCATGATAATAGAAATTGACAACAGTAAAATATGTAACTTTAACTATACCTATGATAAAGTAACCCAGAATATTATGTTAGTCATCAACATTTCCATGTTCTACACAATCTATTTGCTGTTTGCTCTCTTTTTTCCTCATTGTTATTCCATTGAAATATTGCAGAAACAATCTATAGTGACTGTCCATCCTTCATAGTAATGTTTCCCCTTTGAAATGGAACCAAAGTGCAAGCAAGGCTTAGTTTGTGTAGAAGGCAGCACACAACAGGTTGATTCAGGGAGAGCTGCTTAGGAAAAAGTAATGATGTAACAGGTGAAGGAGAAAATTTTTCTATTCTTTTCTAAGACTTGACAGCAGTGTTTCATTTCCTACTAAAAATTACAAATGGGGAAGAACAAAGAGAAGTGACGCAAATACTCTTAATGTAAAAGATATATATAAAGAATATTTAAAATAGGAATTAAAAAAAAAACATGGGAGAGGAGAATAAAGGAAAGAAAGCATATGAATAATTGAAGGTTTTCTGATATTATATACTTAGCTACTTGCTTTCTCCCCCTTATTCTCAGCCTCTTTTTTCTCTTAGTTAAAAAGTTGGTCTGAGGAAGCAGGATTTCCCAGCTGTTGTGTGAAAAATATGCATATTCAGGGCTATAGAGTATATGGTTTCTTCAACAGCTCATTATTGTGCAATCACTTTTCTTTCAGTCATCTGTTTCTTTTGCATTAATAAATATTTTAACATGTGCTTTTACTAAAACATTCAGAAGTCCCTATCACCAATACTATACAAGCATGTAGTATTCTTAGCAAGAAATGCTGAAGGTTTATGCAATGCCAATCTCAATACTGAGATAGAATCTCAGTAATTTGATTAATTTTAATTCTCTGACAAGGAAAAGAGGCCCTGATATATTTACACAGCAAAATATAGAGAATTTCAGGTGACGGTTTATGTTGTATGAAATGGTAGCATTAATTTTTCATTGAAAATCTGAGAAGGTGGTATTGCGTTCCTTGTGTCCAGTGTTAAAATATTTCACTACAAATATTGAAGACATTCCTTTAATAAACCATTTAAATATAGTAGTAATTTTTTTGATCTGAGATAGAAGGCTTAGCTGCTGATTGATGCTTATTGCATTCCATTTAAATGTGTCATATTAATTGTCTCGTATTAGAGATCTGTCTGTTGGTACAAGATACAATGTTCTTATTTTTAACACAGCAACTCCAAGTCATTCAATTACACATGCAACACAGCAGATACTTTGCACTTAGATGAGAATATTGTATACAGTACTCTTGGCGCTATAACCACACTACTGCTATCACAGTATGCAAAGCACTTCTTTCTTTGTAGCCATATATATTCACATCTGTACAGACTTCAGAAACAGAATACTATTAAATATACAAGGTTTGTATATTTCCTGATAATGACAGCAGTGGACTCCATTTATTTCGGTTCTTTTCTCCATACTGCATCAAGACAGTCTTAAGTTTAAGTATATCTTGTAATTCCTAAGTATCCTTTTGGCACAGCATGTGTTGATATTGTTACTGGTAGTGAGTAATGTACTACATAAGGATACAACTTCTCCTTTCTGATAATAAACCTGTTTATACTGATTAAAAAAGAAAAAAACACAAACTAAATGTATTTTATTTTTTATAAGCCTACAGATGAAGCCTTTCAAAATCAATGGGACTGTTTCTGTAATTACTACATCACTGTGGATATATCTTAATGTCCGTTCTTTTTATCCCCCCTATAAATTTCCTCTGCCACTCCTTTTTTCTCTTTCCTTTATCTTCTAACATTTTTTCCTCCTCAGTCACTTGTCCTGTATGTATGCATTACATTATATATTATATTCAAGACAGATCTGCCACTTAGATAAACTGGTGTAAAACATTGGTGGATAAAGATAATATAAAGATAAAAGTAGTATACATATAAACATATATCTAGATGTATGCAGACAGGACATTTTTAGTAAAGAAGTTGTGTATTCCCATTTTTTTTACTTGCATGAATCATCTTTACTGTTTTGGTGTCATTAGGACAGCTCAGGGAAGTCTATATGAGTCATATGAATTAGGGCTTTTACAGCTGGGACATTCATATTTTTGGCTTCTGCACATGGACCTAACAAGTGTAGGCCCTGCTGAGAATGTGGTTGGGATACAGCATCACTTTCTGTATGGCACCAGTGACCAAAGGTAGATAGATGACATTTATGATGTTTTCTTTTCATCTATTTCTACCGTCACATTTAGGGATTTTTGACACCTCTCATATGCATAAACTCCCATTTATAGCTTTAAATCTGTAATAGAAGAATGCCCGTTTAACTGCTGATGTTAATTAGAAAAGACTGCTGTATTAATGGATTATAAAATATCAGGCTCTTTCTCATTTGAAAGTTGTTTCTTTCTCAGCCTATTTAAAAATATTCACTATTAGGAAAAAAATAAAGTACTGAAGTGTACCTTCATATCAGTGAATTGGAAAGAGAGCCAAAAGATGTAATCTACTTAGAATCAGGGAAGTGCAATATCACCTCTTAGTGTTTTCTCAGCAGCACATGTCTAAATGCTGAGCATTATGCAAGATGCTTAAACACACTGATATTTTAGAGTGTTGCTCCAATCCATTCTTCTAGTGGAAACATACTTAGAATAAGTGTGAAACAGCTTGTTGATTGGTGGTGTTTATTTTGGTGTTTTGGTGGGATTTTATTGATTGTGTGGTGGGGGGTTCTTTGCTATTTTTTTTTTTAATGTTCCTATACATGTGGTGATGATAAATGCAAATGATTTGGATCCACAAAGCATTTTTTTTTTGTTTTACATATTTTATGATGTAAATTGTGAATGGGCAATTTTTTTATTTGTTTCCCTTCTAGGTATTTATGCTGAAGTCTCAGAATTAACAAATTCTATAGATTTACATTTTATTAAGTATGAAAATTCAGCTGAAAACATCAAAATAGATACTAATAATAAAAGATGAAATTTCATTGAAATAAATCAGCATTATAGAGGTTCTTGCCATCTTTCATTTTGCAGTGATGCTATTTTCAGAACTGCATTGCTCATCCTTGCAAAATGATTTTATCCAAGAATTCAGCTGCTAGAAAGTGAGCTGGAGCTTGGCAGCACATTAGCCTGAAATGTATTCATTGTTAAATAGAAGGCCTGTTGTACAGATCTTAAAAATATTTATCTAGCAGAGCATTTGAAATTGATGGAAGCATGGTCAAATTCTTACTGCTTTAACATTTTTTAACAAAGAAACAACCCAGACTCCAGTTGCCCACTGGTAACTGACATGTTTGTGCCTTGGTCCTTTCTTGCCTTCTGCAAGAATCCCGTACCCAAGGTAGTGTTATCTTCTAGACCAATGTTTGACTTAAACCTCTGTACAGTAGGGACTGCAATTTAGAAGCCTTTTAGTAGAGAAGAATGACTCATTCTCTCTGTTGCTGACCATCGTTGAAGTAGAATTGAGCCCCAGACTGTTTTGTATTTCTTTACAGCAGTACCCGGGCTTTTGGTTCCCTATGCTTGAGCTGCATGTTGTGTTCAGAGTGCTCATAAAGACCTTTGTGACAAAGGGTGATATTTTTGATGGCAGAAGATGTTGTTTTCTAGTGCCTTGTTAACAAATTTCCTTTAACAGAAGAAAAAATTTACCAGAAAACAACACTGGAATAAAATTACTGGACCATAGCTACAATTTGGTAAAGCCAGACGCCATAATTAATTTACGTCTTTTACAAATGCTGAATCAGACTTCTCGCTAGAAAGAATGACAGCTCAGTGTCCTTAGTGTTCTGGTAAAAAAAAAAAAAAAGCAGAAAACAAAAAACATAGCTAGCACCTTGAAAATGCACAGCAAATGAGAAGTACAAAACAATTATTGCATTTGTGTCCCTAGCCCTGGACAGCACATGTATGTTCTGTCTTAGATCACTCTTAGCCCATTCCTGCATCAGCTTTTTCATTCCCCCTACAGCTCCTCCAAGACAGGTATCCATGAATGATTTGCATTTGAGATTGCAGCTCTGATTTATCTCTCTTGCTGAATCTATTAAAGAGCCTGATCCCACTCAACTTTCCTTAAACATGCATAGGGCAATGCTCTGTTCTGTAGGATCAAACCAAGAGCCAAATTTTGCATCAGTTGTGCCATTGCCTACTGTAGCAAATTGGTCGTTGCTGTTAGGGGGAGTTATGATTCTTCTTGCCCTCCTGATTTTCAATAGTAAAAGAGAACTAGGTTCAGTATTGTTTGCAGAATAGGATTTTTATGTTACACAGTACTGTGGAATGCACACAGTAGTGCTGCAGGAGCGGCTCACATTTAAGTTGGAAATACATTAGCACTGATAGTGAAATTACTGTCAACTGCACTTCTACTTCAGCAGTGTTCATGGGTTGTATATTCTCAGTTTAGGGCCAGACTATGCTGCTTGTACCCTGGAATGAAAAAAGTCGCATTGATACTATCAGAAAAATCTGTGCAAGAGTGAAGATTTTCAAAATACACTTCAGCACTTTTTAGTAGCTAAAATTAATGGCATGTGCCTGCAGCTCAAGAGGGATTTTTCTCTTCATTCTCCACTGCTTTCTAAACTATTTTTTGACCTACTCTGCTTCTAAGCAAACTCAGTGTTTCACATCTTCCTTCCTTTCCTCCTTCCTTCCAGACTTAGTAAGTTTTCAGGGTGAAATTTAAGATAGACTCTCACAGCCACCCTCTGACAAGAAAGGGCTCACTGTTTGGGAATATTAGACTGATGATGGCAGGGAGAGGACCATGGTTTTTGCTTATGTGCCTCCTTACAACACCTTTCTCTGCATGCCAACAGCAAACTGATGACAAAGAGTGAATTTCTGTTCCTTGTATAATTTTTTCCTATTTATTTACTAAGTTTCTAACAAGTTTATGAAAGTGATTGACATTATTTTGCATCAACAAATCAGCAAGCTTTTGCAGATAATTACAGTAATTCAAAATCAGACTTTTTTTTTTTTAATCTGAGGCAGGCCTGAAATAACCATGGAATGTGAATATGAAGTTGTAATATTGCTGACTATTATAAAAAGTGATTTATTGGATTCGTACCCTCTTTAAATTACATTCTCACTCCCTCTCATTTGAGAGTTGGTTAGAGTAGGAACTACAGTCTGATTTTGTAACAGATATTCTATATAGTGACTTAAGAATTTTTCTTTTTTGAAATTTCCTTTGTTTCTCCAAGACCATGAATGTTCAGCCAGAAATGCAGAAATGAGAAGATTTTCTTTTTAAAAAATATGTCCTATGGACCATATGAACTAAGAATAATTTTTGCATAGCCTTTATTAGATGTAACATGGATGTAGTGTAACACTGCATTAGTGGTCCTTTTTTCAGCATGAAATGCTTCAGTTAAAATCTTTGAGCAAAGTCTCTCAAATTTATTCATTATAATAAAATCTGATTCACTGATTTGAGAAGTAAGAACACAAAGGAGTTGTTGAGTCCATGGTCTAGTTTTTGTAGCAATGAGGTGACAAATTATGTTACTTTTTATTTAAAAGAGAAAAGCTAGACTTGATTCATCCAAACAGTATTTGAACTGAAGTGCTCCTATTTTCCCTGTGCAGGTTCTCACCAGACTGATCTAGAAGCTTAAAATGTCCCCCAGTGATATTTCTCCCGCTCTGATCTTTACTGGGATTTTTATTATATTTTGATAGCGTGGAATAAATATTCAGGTAGACATAAAAATAAAGTTTCAAAAGTTCTGTGGCTAAGGGTGGTGGCAGTTCTAAAACCTACATCAAGTCATGCCACTTCTCTCAATTGTCAGTATTAATATCGTGTTGCATTTTTCTTTATACACTAAGGTAGTCTTAAACAAAGCAGTAAAAGGGAAGTTTTTTTTCATTCTTGAAATGAGCAGAAATTTGCCATGCTAGGTATATTTTCACTCTTGATTAGAAATTCAGACCTTTTCCATAGGAGGGAACTGAGTCACCGGAGCTGTTCTGTCGAAGATTATTGAAATCTGAAATGGATGAATTGTGTTACCAACACCGCAGGAAGGAGGGGAGTAATGAAAAAGAGATGACAGGAAGTATGAATTACAAAGTTAAGATTCTTACTATTCCTTCCCTGACTCTTACAGGTCACTACTGTGCACGTATATCCAACGTCCCATGAGACCAGTCAAAATGTCGAGGGATAAGTACAATGGTCCACTGAAAGGCAAATTTTAGTTAACCATATTCTGATGTGGACTAGGGGTGATAAAAATGGTTTATTTTGTAAATGGGTAAATGAAGCCCCACAGTAATCATTTTCCCCCAGTGTGGATTGGGGTAGTCTTATTTGGTAGAAGCCTTGTGGATCCTAAATACAACCCTATACTGGGAGGTAATACTATTTATTTGGGGAATGCTCTGGCCTTAAAACTCTGTTTTGTGAGTTTAATCCAGAAATGTGGTGGTTTCTCATGCAGATGTTAATGCAGAAGTTTCTTTTTTTGCAGTATATGGCAGTTTTCTTTCAATTGATTTAAGTAGAATAAAATATAATACATTATATACTATTCATTGGTAGGTAGAGTAATTTCTGCAGATATTACTGAACATCCATTTTTTCTGTTAGCCTCACTTGTAATTTTATTATTTTTATGTATGAATGTAACAAGTTCTTTAGATCTTTTTCGAAGACAGGTCAAAGGGAAAAGTAATTCATGTAGGGATGGAAACTAAGTGTAGTGAGCAATGAACCTTCTTGCACCCTCATCATCTGTGGTAAGTATCCTTCATTAGGTTGGTTAGCTGAGTGTGTGTTTCTTAATGCAGAAAGTATTTCAGTATTTCTTGATCTGAGAGTTTTCTCAGAAATTAATGCAGTGGTACCAGTTTTGGAAAATAAAAAAAAAAATAGAAGAAGAGGCAGTAGACTCTGTAATTTATTTATATTTAATCACAAATATTCTTATTTTGTTTTCTGTGATGTACGTCCTGAATTGTACCATGGCTGAGCTNTCTTTTTCGAAGACAGGTCAAAGGGAAAAGTAATTCATGTAGGGATGGAAACTAAGTGTAGTGAGCAATGAACCTTCTTGCACCCTCATCATCTGTGGTAAGTATCCTTCATTAGGTTGGTTAGCTGAGTGTGTGTTTCTTAATGCAGAAAGTATTTCAGTATTTCTTGATCTGAGAGTTTTCTCAGAAATTAATGCAGTGGTACCAGTTTTGGAAATTAAAAAAAAAATAGAAGAAGAGGCAGTAGACTCTGTAATTTATTTATATTTAATCACAAATATTCTTATTTTGTTTTCTGTGATGTACGTCCTGAATTGTACCATGGCTGAGCTTTTTATCATTAATTGCCTCTCTTTATTATTATCTGCCTCGCTTTATCTGCCTTGTGTCATTTCTCAAGTTTTGTACTTTAGTTTTTGATACTAATTTCTCTCAGTAAAGTAGGAAACTTCAGTATCTTACCATTTAGTCAGGCAAGAGTTTATTGTCAAGATTAATTTCTTAGCTAATGCCTCTAAAGCCATCTGTAGTTGAGAACTGTTGTTAAACTGTTAAGCCTAATTTATTAAGATGTGTGTTTGTTATATTCCCACTTTACCTCAGAAACTTGCATGGCAAACCTTTCTCAGATGGATGATACCTCTGGTTTACCTGGTTCTCAAAGTGGTTTCTCAATAGAATCTTTGCAGCAAAGGTACCATCATACCCGCTTCTTTTGGTAACTTGTGATCTGGGGATCTGGAAGAAGTTAATCCCCACGATCTGTACTTCTTGGATGTACACAGATTGCAAAACATAAGCTCAACAGCATTTTTAGAAACTAACAGGAGTCAGCAAAAATCTGCAGGCAGTATCGTGAAGAGAAGCCAGTATGTGACTCATGCCTTCGCCGCGCACTCGTTGCACTTGTTTGCCAATCGTGCCGATTCCTTTGCCGCTGTGGAAAGCGCTGGGAGCTCTGGATCCCAGGATCTTCTGAAATTTGTACTGTGAATATGTTGTATTTGAAAAAGAGACAATAATTAGATAGAAAACTAGCCAGGGGCTCATGAGATGAGTTCATTAATGTGATCTGTTGCTTCTTTTGAAGCACAGTTTACTGCTGGTTTTATTCCATTTCTAAACTGGGAATGACACCCAAATTGTCATCCTACTTGATTCAATGTGTTTAATTGAAAGTGTCCTGTTTCTATAAGAAAGACGGTAAGAAAAGTATGTAATTCTTAGTAGCATGCCTAAGACGATCACCAGCAATCACTAATTACCTGACAATCACCAAGACTCCCAGATTTCAAGCAGAAGTAACATAGTTTTCATTGCAATTATTTTTGTTTGCTACAGACTGCAGCAATGGAAGTGTAGTCCTTACCACTTTTT
>VYZQ01065271.1:0-10321 GCA_013400655.1 Mystacornis crossleyi
AGGAGTTAATGCTGCACCCAGGAAAGGAAAACCTGGCAGATCTGAAGGGAAGAGCAGTCCTTGGAGGCCCTGGGCTTATTTAATCATAAGAGTAATCTTTGCTCCGAGAGATTTGCCCTCCAGCACTGGTGGAAGTGGAAGTTCTCCAGATCTCCCTCCGGAATCCCCACACAAGCTTTTCCAGTGACAACATCTCCTCTCTGGTCCCTGGCTGGCAGACAGCTGCTGGCACTTTTTTCCAAAAACTGGGCTCTTTTAAGGCATCTGTCTTCTGGGGCATGGGAAATTTCTAATCCTGAGCATCTTGGTCACCCTACCTGGCCAAGACATATGTGACACCTCCGTGGTGAGTGTGGAGCTGTGTCTCGGTATCCTGCACCATCCAGATGGTGTCTGGGCTCGGGGCTATAAGATTTTTAACTAATTTCTTGCCACACTGTTATCCCCTCCTCCCTTTCCTCCCACCTCCTCTTTCTCTCCCTCCTTCTCTCCATCTGTCCCTACCCCTTTTCTTCTCCACCTTTCTCTTGCACACTTGCAGCTGCTAATCTTTCCCCAGCATATTTGGCAATCCATCCCGACACCTCGTCCCCGACACCTCGTCCCCCACACCCCGCCACCCCGCTTCGTGCTTTTCCCATTTGCTGCCGAATATTCTCATTTCTTCACCCAAAAGAGATGGCACGAGCACGGGCAGGAGGAAAACACACACACACACCCTCACCATGCAGGGAGAATCACGTCTCACAATCCTGGGATAAAGCTGAGTATCCACCAAATTGTGGGAGCGGGGTACAGCAAAGCATCACCCCTTTCCCAGGTGGAAAGCCTTAGGAATGGGATTCACAGCTGCACTGACCACTGGCACAAACACACACCTCCCCTTCTGTCACCTCAGCCTCCTCCCAAGAGAATTTATTTATCCCACTTATTTTCCCAGTTGTTTTATCTTGTTTTATCTTCACACTAAATCAGGCTCTCTCTGAAAACCGAACTTTTATTTTCTGTGCTGTTACATTTAATGCATTTTATTGCAAGAATTTAGCAAAAGAAAAAAAAAAACCTGCTGAGGTAATTGTGGAAAAAAAATGTGACTCGGTCTTCACATCGATCGTGGTGCTTGAGCTCCCCTGGGCAGAAAATCCAGACTTGAGGCTCAAGCTCCTCACACCCGGCTCAGGGCTGGTTTAGCACTCGGTGCCCAGGTAGCCCCTCCAACACCATCCCCACACCCTAAATGTACACACAAACCCTTCCTTCTTCCATAAAATCCTCCCAATACCACGCAAACCCAGCCTGGAGTCAGGACGACAGCGTGGCGAGGGCAGGTCGTGGTGCAGCAGGACCCAGAGCACAGGGATCCCTGGGGGTTTTAGCGGGACTGCTCCACACTTAATGCTCAGCTGCCATCCCCAGCTCAACCCCAGCATATGGCGCACTCAAAGCGCATGTAAACCTGACAAGTGAAATCCAAAACGGAGGCAGCTCCACAGACACCCACCTGGAGCAGTTAGAGCAGCCTCCTACTTACACCAAATATTAAAGGAATAAAAAGCACCAACTCTGAGAACACCGTGTGCAACTCAAGCAAAGCTCGGAGGGGCTGGGACACCCAGGGGGAGCAGAACCATCACAAAACCACCCTAAAAGCTTGAAAAACACGGATCTAATTTTCCTGCAGCATTTCTGACAACCATCCAGGATGGTTTGGGTTTTTTTAAGTTTTTTTTTCCTCAGGAAAGCAAAATGTTAAGATTTTCTCCACAATGCCAAGATTTTTTTTGTTGCCATTTCTGATGGTATTTAGTGCATTCGGGCAAATTTTCAACTCCTGTGTGATCCCTTTCCCTGAAAACCCAGCTCTGGAGGGAAGGAATGGGGGGGGGCATTACAGACATGTGACATTTTGCTTCATTGCCAAAACATTTCCATATCAAAACAGCCAAAGTTCAGGCTGCTTCACCAAGGACATTGTCTTGGGGGGGGAAAAAAAAAAAAAAAAAAAAAAAACAAAACAAACAGCACAACAAAAATCCAACCACAATGCATAGTCTCTGCCAAAGAGATGCTTCCAGGAGCCCTGTCCCAAATTTCCCAAATGCCCTGGGAAGCGGAGAGTGACAGGAGAAGGGGGAATGGCTTCAACCTGACAGAGGGCAGGTTTAAATTGGATTTAGGAAGAAATTCCTCTCTGTGAGGGTGAGAGGCACTGGCCTTTTCCAGAGAAGATGTGGGTGCCCCATCTCCATAAAGGACCTTAAAGAACACCCAGTCCCACCCCTGTCATGGGCAGGGACACCTTCCACTATCCCAGGTTGCTCCAAGCCCCATCCAACCTGGCCTTGGACACTTCTAGGTGTGGGGCAGCCACAGCTTCTCTGGGCAACCTGGGTTTAACAGGTTTCTCTATTATTAGCACCTAATGACCTCTCCCTGGGACAAGGTTTGGAGGCCCAGTCCCAATCCCATTCCCAAATTAGTCCAGGAGCAGGAGAAACACCAGAAAAGGGTATCTGGACCAGAGATGCTGAGCCTGGGCATGCAATGTGCATTTGAGCCCTCCCAGCCATTACAGACTGGAAATGGAAAACAGGACCTGGGATCCACTCCTGCATCCACCAATGTCTCACCCTGGCCACAGACACGAGGAAGGGGGTTGGAGCCCTCAGCTTCCCCCACCTGCCAAGTGGAGCAGGAATGTTTCTTCCCCCTCCTGGGAACATTACAAGGCTCATTTCATAGACGCTCGCAAAGTGTTTTGTGAGCTCTGCACTGAACTAATAAAAGAACAAATAAATAGATATCACATAGCCCTGTTTATCCTGTTTCTAAACACGAAGCCATCACGTAGCCTCAGGGCTTATTTACAAAATAGAGAGATGCAGGAAAGATCAGAGAGCAGCTGTGCCACCTACACTCCGTGCTGGAAGAGGGAAACACCACACTCTGGGCTGTCCTGGGAGGCCCCGAATGGCGTCCCCAGCATAGGTGAGAGAAAGGAAAATCGTGTCTCCCCATCCTCCTCGGTGTGTGCTGCTCTTTCTCACACCTGGATGGCACCAGAACCTCTGCTCATGGAGCTGGCTGGGCTGGCACCACCAACTCCCGTGGCCGGGGGTAGCAGGACCAGGTGTCCCTCCAGCAAATCCATCCCTGTGTGATGCACAGGTGAGGGACTGCACACCCTGGAGCCCTGCTCAGACTCAGGGCAGCAGCGTTTGCCTGCCCAAACCAAACCGTTGATATNACCTGAGAAGACGCCACCAAGACCAAAAAAAAAAGGGACAATTGGGCCCCTCCCTTGTGGCTGGCTAGGTCCTTTGTTTCTCTTAAGTACCCAGCAATTGTGCCTTAACATGGGGAAAAATTCCTTTGAGAGGAGAAGAAAAGAACACATACACACACACAAAGAAAACCTCCTCAACCCCCAACACCAGCCTCCAGAGCATCTCACTGCTGAGGCAGCTCATGGGAGCTCTCAGATCCTGCCTGTGCTGCAGCTGGAAGGGGCAGAGGCAGCAGGGCTGGGAGCAGAAGGGAGCTGGGTGGGATCTCTGCAGAAGTGGGGAGGAAATCGCCCTGTTCCCATTCCTCACCCCTCCACTCTCTCCTCATCTCCAGGCGCTGCCGGGCAGGTTTCGCAGTTCTGTTAAGCAGGTAAAGGTCTGAACACTTGTTCTCAGCCTGTCTGAACTACCCGGGTTGCTCGTGCTGCAGGTCCCAGGAGAAATAAAAATTCTCTGTATTTTCAGTCTTCCCCTCTGTGGCCAGTGCAGGTGATGTTTTTTCACCTTTGAAATTCCTGCTTCTAAGGGCTGAAGTGAGGGGGAGAAAACCATTAGGTGAGGGAAGGCTTTCGGTTCCTGCAGGCTTTGGAAAACTTTCCTGGAAGTTTGATGGGAGCTGTGGGTAAATGCTGGTGCAGGTCCCTGCTCTTAAAGGCAGCAGAGCTGCTCCCCGCATGTCTCACTGCTGATTTATTCCCAGTGGTATCGGGCACAATGAGATAAATATGCAAGTGGCACAGCCAGGGTGTGGATGGGAACATCTCCATCTTCCTAGGTCAGTTTTAATTCATCTGTTTCAGTCAGCCTGGTCTCAGCCATTCACTTCTGACTCCAACCCAATTTTCTTCAAAGCCCGGCTCTGCCTGGATGCTGGGATTAAAATCTAGGTTTGCAGCAAACAAAACTAAGCATGTTTTATGAGGAAGAGCAACCTTGGGGGAGGGTTTGACTGCGGTTTCAAAGGCTGAGCAAGGTTTCTGTGCACAGCTCTGACTGAGTTCTGCTTGCTGTCAGCAATCCCTGCTATCTCCAGGCTGCTGACAACCCGACAATCTCCGATACCGCAGGAAGGAAACAACCTGCAAGCTGCAAAGCCACCATCCCATTTTGCAGAGAGAATGACAAGGTAGGAAAAGACAAAGGAACCCAAAAACCTCTGGGGAAAAAAGAGACCTGCCCACAGATATCCTGGAAGCCCAGGGTCCCTCCCCGTGGACACACAGCTTGAAGCAGCCTAGGTTGTCACCAGGAGCTGCTGCTCCACAAACAAACAGCCCTGAGGCTCCTTCTTCCTTAAAACCCCTTTAACCCCACAATTCAAACAAGGACACAGCACTTCAAAACCACGAATGTCCCCAGAACAGCAGGCACCGGGTCCAAATTGATCTTCCCAGGCTGGACAAGATGGTCCAGGACACCAGGGTGACCCTGCCCTGGGCTGTTCACCACCAGGGAAGAGCATGAGACAGTAGGATGAGCCGGAGAGCTCCGTCCCTGCATCTCCTCCCACTCCGCGTTGTTCAAGCTGGCGTTTGTCATGTTAAGCAGCTGTTCTAACATAAAGCAAAACTGTCCAGAAAAATATGAGTATTGCAGATGGGCAGCATTTTCTTCCTAACTCCTTTATTTTTATTTATTTTTGTGGGGTTTTTTTTCCCTTCCCATCTCTTTCACCCTTTACAACTGCCCCTGCTATTGCAGCTGGCTCTGTGAGCCACCATCCTGATAAGCAGCCGCTCGCTCGCTTCCTCTGGTCCTCACAGGCTCTTCTATTCATTGTTGTTTCTCTGTCGCTACAAATTGGCACTTCTAAAGAGATTTCCAGGCCAAGTATTAACCCCCTCCGGAGCCCAGGCACATAAACACACGCGTTATTTGTCAAACGAGAGGAAGGCAGTGGAGCTGCAGGGAAATTTAAGTGACTTGTCTGAAAGAGCAGCGAGGAGCGAAGGCGGAGGAGATGAGACAGACATTTCTTACTGCCACAGGACCTGCTCCCTTCCTTCCAGCCCTGTCTGCAGCCAAACCCCTGAAATCCTCCGGCCACCCCATAAATCAGCAAGCTCAGCTCCCCTTCTGAGCTAGAAACAGGACCCAGGAGTCCTGACATCACGTAGCACAAAATCAGGTTTCCTCTCATTGCAAATTCCGGTCGAAACTCCTTTTAGAAAAAAGTTTTATAGGGGTTTTTATTTATTGTCAACTCCTGGATGATAAAATGAGGCCTCTACAAGCCCTATTTATTTCCCACCCTTGCAGGAAACAGAGGGGCTGAGATGTGAAACAAATCCAGGGCTCCAGCACTGACCCTGGGCTCGTGCTAGTTCGCAGAGCGCTGGGTGATTATTTTATAATAGCTGATAGCATCTGTGATTTAATGCAGCTGTTAGAAATTAGCAAGGACTCCATCGAAAGCGTCCCAGTCACTCACGATAACAGGCTAATAAATCATTCCCCCAGTGCTCCGTGGCATTTATGGTTCTATTTTAGAGATGCAAAGCATAGATCCGGCTGCTCTCCTGGATTTATTTTTATTTATACTTTTAATAATGCAATTAAATAAATAAATTTAGGATGTTGTGACTCTGTTGCCAAAAATGGCACCGATGAGAACTTCCCCTGCATGACTTCCCTCCGTTATTTTCTCCCCACTAGCCAATTAAAGAGAAAACAAATAGCTCCAAAGCTCCTCCAAGATATTGTTTCCAGTGCACGGGGTGAAAAATCTCACACCATGGAAATCCGGGGGAGGCAGGAAGGGAGATGGGGGAGGAGAAGGAAAAGCTGGGGTGGCTGTCACTCTGCTCTCCATCCAAATTTCCTCCCATCACACCTCAGTCCTGAGCATCTAGAGGCTGCATTTCATGGATACCTGCAGGAATGCACTCACAGCTGCCCAGTCTTCCATCAGCCAGCAAAACCAGCTTTATTAATTCCTTATGGGGTGATAATCTGGAGCATTCCTTATGCTCCTAAGTAAGCAGAAAAGCAGCAGATCCCCTGTATCTCCCTACTGCAATCTGGGTGCTTAAAAACCTTCCCTGGAATGGGATGCCTGAGCCCAGAGCAGGAGGAGGCTGTTCCGAGGCCGCCTGGCCAGCCTCGTTCTCCACTTCACGATGGAGCACACCCTGCCGTGTCTGCATCCTTCCAGTCAAACCCAAGGGAATTGCACTTGCTGCCTGAGATGGTGTGTCTGGTTCAGCCATCCTCCTTCCCAGAGAATAGCCAAGGGAGGTGGGAGCATCCCTGTGGAGCAGGAACTCCCTGCTCTGAGGTGAGCTCCAAACCCCCTTCCTTCTCCCTTTGCTTGTGCCTTGCAGAAAAACACTTCAGGACACTCTTGTGTCCCAAATGGTTCCATAAACTTCACAAAGGGTGCAGTGAGGAGCCCACCCTCTGCTCACCATCCTCTGGGATCCTCCTGCCTCTGCCTTGGCACACTCATTTTTCCTGCCAGAAACCAACACACACCAGCCTTCAAATGTCTCACTGATGGGGGTGAAGAGGAGAGGAGCCAAGTGGGGTCTTTGGAAGTGGGAATTCAAATTCAGAACTGGGAGGAAAACCCTGCCATTCCTCAGGCTTGCATGCCAGGGAGAGGTCATGGTGCATCTCTCCTGCTCTTCCCCCTAAATGAACTCTCTGAACGCAGCATGTCCCGGAACACAGCACGCCACCCACGGACGGCTTCGGGGTCCCAGCTCCTTTCAAAGGGCTTCTCTGAGAGGTTTCACCAGGCTGGCTTTGCTCAACCACTTTAGAGTGAGAGAGGGAAAACCTTGGGAGCAGAATTGGGACTGCAAGTGCCTTCAGTGACTCCCAAGGGAGGCTCACGTTGGCTCACATTTTGAGCTTCTCTGGAGGGTTTTGGTTTTTTTTTTAATTCCTTAAAATGAGCCTTGTTGTGTATCCCCTCACACAGCCAGCAAGCCTGGCAAACACACAGACATCCTTGATGCTTTCCAAGGGTAGCTTCACCCCTGGGGGGTTTCCATCGCTTGGAAACCTGATCCATCCTGAGTCCTGTGTGGAGCACCCTGGGCCGAGGTGGGGAGCAAGCACCCCAGTGCCTCACTTCAATATTACCTACCCCCTCACTCTCATGCCTTAAATCCCACCAAAATACTAACATAAGACTGTTTCTTCTCCTTCATCTGAGAGTATTTTCAGTTAATAAGGAGAAGGAACCAATTTATTTCTCAGTCGCGCGCTAAATTCTGGTGTTAGCAAGTTTAGAGTAAGCCAACACCCAATAAAGTCTGCACAGACTTCACCGGAGCTGAAGCAGATCTCTGCTGGGTCCATTTAAAATGCTCTAAGCATTTCCATCATATCCTCACTTTTAACTAGAGTTAGAGTCAGAAAAATTACTCTGCATACATGACCCCAGAGGTTTCATATTTCTTCTCCTGCAATGACAGTTCCCAACCAGATCTGCCTAATTTACAAGTTGGGAGATAGGGTTGCTTTCCCCCATCCTTAAAACTGCCAGCCCTTCAAATTCCTCTGGAATGGAAATAATTGCCTCCCCTCACCAGCTCTGCCACTTGAGTGCAGAATAGACAGCACTGGGCATGGCTCCCAAGTGGATGAGACCGGGAATCCCATCCCAGTCCCCATCCTGGCTCTTGTTGACCATAAGCAACCCAGAAGCTCAGAGAACGTGAGGATCTCCAGCAATAAGATGCTGAAGATGGAGATCTTTGGAGCTGCAGAAAGCCTCCATGCCTGGCTATGAGGTCTCCTTTTAATTATAGAAACTGATTTTTTTGCAATTACCATTTAATATAATGCAATCTCTCATTAAAGCACAGGGTTCAACCACTCTGATCTTTCCCCATTTAACAAAGACGGCAGGAGAAGGCTCTGGGAATTGGCACCACCCACCAGACTGGCATCTCTAGCTTGGGAGGGCTGGCACAATCAGGTCAGCCAGGAGAGCTGTTCCTGGCGTATTCCCAGCTCCCTGCAGAGTGAATACAAGCAGAGCTGCTCCCCGGTGCCCTGAGAAGGGAGATGGGAGGTGTTCTGAGGAGGAAAGGGCAGGAACCACACAGCCTGGGAGCTCCATGTGGCTCTGAGCTCCTTCTCTTTGCTCGCCCTCTAAGTCTGTTAGGCTCGCACATCTCCCATGGATGGAGGAGCCACAAGTCCATCAGCCCATCTGGGATCTTTGCTGCCCTTCCCAACACCCTGCTGCCATCCTCAGAGTTCAGCACCATCCTCAGTCTGACACTGAACCTCCCCGGATGTCCCTCCTGGCCTGCAAAGTGTTTTCATCCTGCAAAACTCCATTAATGCCTTTCTAAAAGAATCAAGTCTAGGCAGGCATTCCCATGGGTCCAGCCAGGCCTCATCCCACACCGAGCATCCAAAGGAAAAGTCCTGTTGCCTTCTTCAGAAGACATTTGGTATAATTATTCCCTTCCTTACCCCAAATCCTCCTCTTAGCATGCAAGAAAATGAAGCTGCCTTGATCTCCACTGAAAGAAGAGGGCTTCAGAAAGCACTCGTAGCAAGACTTCAATAATAAAAATTCTAATTAAATTTTTACATGTTTAAATACATTTGTCATGTATTTTCATTAACAGCATTCTGTGGTGTCTTTAATTTGATAATCTCCTCACCCTGTGCAAATAACCTCCTCCAAATCCTGCAGCACATGTGGCACACCAGCAGTATGGGGAACTAAAAAACATTCCCAATGGTACACAGCACATGGGGGGCAGAGATCCGTGGTCCTCTGCTGGGATGAGCAGGAATGGGAATGAAAAACACAACAGTGGGAGCAACCTGGCAGTGGGTATCCACAGCCACGTTACAGCAGGTCTATGGCAAGTGGAGATGTGGGAATGCTTTTTCTCCTAGGACCACTACACAGCAGGTAAAGAAGCAAGAGGACAACAGGAATCAGAGACAGCTCTCAGAAAACATCCTATTATGAAGACCATTGGCACATTAAAGACAAGTCATTCAACCTTCCTGAGCCTTAAAGATCTTCTGAGCTTGAGCCCTTCTCCCTAATGTGAAAGATAAAAGTGGAAAACAAGAAATGACTCCAAATATGCCTCAATCACAGAATCATCACAGAATGGTTCGGGTTGGGAGGGACCTTAGAACTCATCTTGTTCTACCCTTCCTGCCATGGGCAGGGACACTTTCCACTTCACCAGCTTGTCCAAACCCCATCCAGCCTGGCCTTGGACACTTCCAGAATGGGGCAGTCACAGCTTCTCTGAGCAGTTTATGCCAGGGCCTCACCATCCTCACAGGGAAGAATTTCTTCCCTATAACCCATCTAACCCTGCCCTTTGTCAGGTTGAAGCCCTCACCCTTGTCCCACCAGCAATTCTCAGGAAACATCCTATTTTCGAGACTATCAGCACACTAAAGACAAGTCCCTCAACTTCCGAAAGCCTTAAAGATTTGCTGAGCTTCAGCTCCTCTCCCTAATGTGGAAGATAAATGTGAGAAACAAGAAATTACTCCAAATATGCCTCAATTGATTCTGATTTCTATGATTCCATCTTTAGAGGGGTCAAAAAACCAGCAGACTGATTCCAGCTGCTTGTTGATTCCTGCCTGGAGCAACCTCATGTTTAGTAGCTGGGCAGAGCTCTTCTGCAGTTATGTATTTATTTTATGAATATTATTATTATTATTTTTAACCGTGGAATCATTTTATTAATATTAATAAACCCACAGAAAGTGCTAATTTCCTCCATCATTCTCCTAATTACCTCTATTGAATTGTGAGGATCATCTGCATGAATAATGATTCCCCGTGCATTTGCTTCACTGTTCAGCAAAGGAATTGGCAAGAGCCAATTCCCTGCACCCACAGATGGCAGGGAAGGAGCTTTGGAACCACCACCAGATGCCTCCTACAGTAACTCATGGCCTCTTCCCCAGCATCAGAATCCTGGCAGGGCCACCAGATTCATTCTGCATGGGGTGGGACAGGTCTGCTAAGGGGAAGTGACCCTACTGTGCTACTTCTCAGGGCACAAGGGCTCCCTCTGCTCCTCTGG
>VYZQ01065276.1:10649-23709 GCA_013400655.1 Mystacornis crossleyi
ATAGTGAAGTACTGAACAGTGCATGGGGGTGATTATAGCTAAATTATTATCTCAACATCTGCTCTACTTGCAGCCTTCTCACATTTGAGGATGAGAGGCCAAGTGTGTATTTCCATACAGTTTTAATCAGAAAACTATTCCTCTTTCTGTCCCATCTCTGCCAAGCCAACTGAAAGAAACAGGAATCAAGATTCCAGTCTCAAAGGAGCCTTAGCCACAAAATCCAGATCAGGCTCCAAATTCTGTAGTGGGGTTCAGATCAGGATGTTCAAAGCACAAGCTCTGTCTCTGGTACAGTACCCAGCTGTGAAATCTGGACCTAGATCTCAGTTTGGATCTCAAAAGTTGCCCCTTCCCAAGAATGTGAGGGCATGAGAACTTAAATGGATAAGCTGGCTGTGTACAAGCTATGCTTACACTATACCAGGAACCAAGATGGAAATCTACGGCCCACTACTACACTCTCAACCTTTCTAAACTTATGTATGTGAGCGGAGTTGTCTCTGATAGGAACATAGTTTTTCTAGGATCTTTACATAATAAATGGAAGGTTTATTCTATGTTTATTCTATGTTATTCTATGTTTATTCTATTAAATACTAGCTAAATGAGACTTCAAGAATTAATTCCTGTTTTAAACAGGCTAAACAACTCTCTTTAAGCAGTGGTTTCCTTGAATACAGAGGGATCCTAGGACAACTGCTCTTGTACACTGGGAATCTCAGGTTAGAGATCTAACCTGAGGAGTGCTGAATTTAGCTTAAATTGCTAAACTCCTCAAGCCCTTGGAAGCACAAAAAGAGCCTCAGGACATAGGAATTTGGGAGCAAGAAGCATCTCATCCCATGGCTAGCTCTCAGTGTCTACTCTGCTCCTCAAGCTAAGTCTTTCAAAATTTAGCATCTATCACAGATCACAGAATGATTGCGTTGGGAGAGACCTCTGGATAACAACTAGTCCAAGCCCCACTGCAAATTTACCTAGAGCACGTTGTACCTGTGTTTAGTCCAGAACTGCTTTTGACACATAAATTCAGTCTTAAATCAACTCTCCTGTTCTCCCTCCTGAGGCAAGCATTAGCCAAAAGTGTTAGCAGAGCAGTAGACGAATGCCTCGCACATCCCAGCCACCTGTGCAAACCTGACTGCATACATTACCAACTCATGGAATGCTCTCTGGGCAGAGCCAAGAAAACATGGAACACTCTTCCAAAAGAGCCGTTCCCCCTCTCTACAAAGATTGTGAAATGGGCACATCCTGGAAGTATCCTAAAAAAAAAACCACTCCAACAGAAATAGGCACCCAAATATCTGTGTGGAGTCTTAGATATCTGGGTGAGCAGGAAGGCAAGGCAGACACAGTATCACGGATGTCTTCAGTGATGATGTTTTCTTTACAGTTTAAATACACACAGCCTCTCAACGTCTTCATTAGTATAAGGAGATGCTGCTGTTAGAACTAAATCAGAGAGTCCAGCAACAACCTACAGTGTTACCAGCCTTAAAGGAGAACTCTCTAGTGAGATGGTACCTCCAGCGGGGCAGTCGTCACTCCAAGCCCGCCGGTCTCAGAGATCACAAAAGCACTGGCTACCCACGATGTGATGGTATCAGGTACAGTGGCATCCATTGTGGTTTCTGTGTCAGATCTGAGGGCAGAAGGGGAGAGCAGACTTTCAAAACCATCCATTTACAGACATCAGGAAGTGGACACATATGTTTAAAATGCGTGAAAAATTAAGTCCAAATTCCTGGGAAAAAAGCTGCTCATTACCCATTTTTCTTTTTCTAACCATTTAGAAATGCTGTGATGAGGTCATAATTATTTTAAAAATTTAAATTATTTTAAATTACATGAATTGAAGGTAATTACACTGAATCACGTTACACGTAATCCACTTTTACAGGTCCTTTAAAACAATCCCAGATGATGGTTGCTTCCTGAACTTCTCAGTTGTAAAAGAATACAAGATTTGTGCTTCACAACGCAGGTCAGATTTCACCATCATTTGATAGTTCGGACTATTCATTGAATTAGGTGCAGATAGCAATAGATTTCCCTTTCTGGGCTAATCACCATCTTTTTATGTCCTGTAGAGAAAAAGGCTAGGTCTCCCTATCCATTACTTCCCCATCTGTAAAAGCCAGAGTTTCTTTTGTATCCAGGATTTTTTTCTAGCTTATATTGAAACTCCTAGGCCTTCAGTCAGGCATAGTCCTCTCTTGCGCAGTTGTACAACTCCTCATTTTTTCGATCTTCAATCTCACTTGTGGCCTCTAGGTGGTAGCAGAATATTAATAATGCTACATTTTAAAGCAGTGTTCTTCAGCACTGCTGCAGAATGCTACTGAAACCTACTGAAAAAAAAAATGGCAAACGCAAATCTGTTTCTATTTGCTTCTAACTTATACCTCATTTCAGTGTCGATCCAAAGCCAAGTCTCTGGAAAATGTGTCCTCACATAGAGATTGCTGAAATCAGGAGGTCCATTTTTAGATACCGGCATATCATCACCAAAACCATCCTCTAGAGGTATCATTCCACCATCTACAAAATAAAAAATACTGTCCTACCTACAAATACCTATATTTATAAAACTCAAATAAATACAGATAAGAAAAGTCAAATTAATATATTGTTTGGACTCATCTATAGCTTTATTACATATGATATGACTACTCTGTGACACTAGGAGCTTTTTTATTTTAAGAGTAAAAAAAGTTTCACACAAATTTCTACATGGCCTCTTATGTGGAGTGCTTATGAAACTGGTGTAATTTGGCTACACATGACAAACTACTGCAACATATATCAACTGGAACTGCAAATGAAAACTCCACTCGCCCTCAGGCTTTTAAGGGATAATGTCACTGCAGCGAAAAAGGAAAATTTCTAAAATGCTGATCGCACAAATTTTGCATGTCTTGAAACTTTGAAATGGTAATAGCTTGCAAGGCTGGATGTAACCTATATACAGCACAGTAAGAAGACATAATAGGGGCCCTATCCCATGGACCTCATTCCCCACTCAGTAAATTAGATTTGACTACATTTGTTGTATTACTTACAAAGAAAATGTTCCTTATCCTCCTCAAGAACTGCATCAGTTGATACCCAAAGGCTGCATTTCTGAATAAAATTTATACAGTATATCTCAATACAGGACATTCAAGACATCAACAGTGCTTATCTATTTTCTTTTTCACTTCTTTCTTTTTAAGTAAATAAAGTCATAAAGCAAGCATATAACAAAGGCAAATAATATACAGGAACCTAAAAAACTGAGGTGATATGAATCTGAATATTGCCGTAATGACTGAAAACTTTTCAAAGTGAAGATTATATCAAGCATAAAGCAACCTGTATTTATGGAAGTATAAATATATTCCTTGGCATTCAGAGTATTACAATATTGACAAAATTCACAATTTGAAACTCATACAGGCCATGAAAACAGTACATTGTCTATAGCTGCAAAAGTTAGCTCACTTTTTTCTAGCAAATGATGTGCAAATCACTAAGCAGTAAAAAAGCCAACAGCTTGAAATTATAAAAAAATTAAGTACCTGAAATACACCGAAAGAACCTCTGACCAGGGGGAAATACTGCACTGCGCTGTATAGATTGAGCTCATGGAGGACCTAAGGGAAAGAAAAAGTCATCCAAAGACTGAATGCCATCTCAGCGTTTTAAGAACTTTCACTGTTGCTAAATCATACAGCTGTACCACAAGCTGTACCTTGCTTAGCTCTCGTGCCAAAGAGAAAAGAATCTGTGACAGGATGAAGGGGGTTAGGTTCCAGTGGTTTTATGATTAATGGGAGAGTGACCAAGACTGTATATAAGCCTAGAATAGAGCCTACAGCCCATTGATATTTTATGGCACTTAGGCTATGTCCTTTGAACACTTAAGGAATGATACATAGTGTAAGCTCTTTCAAACTGTAGATGCAATAGAGCTTCTGCAAGTAATTTAAAAATATGAATAATTTATTCTGCCCTCCCAAGAATAAAAGTTCTTTATTTTATATTATTAATTCTAAATAACACAAAGCACAAATCATTAGGGGTTTTTTTTCTACCTTCTTTGTCTTTTCTGAAAGAAGAAACTACCAAGTCTTAACAGTTTATCAAATGAAGAACAATGAAGTATTGACTGGAATTGGAAATGCTGTGCCCATTACCTTTTAAGCCTTACAGTCGTTGCTGCTCACGTTACTTGCAAAAGTAAAAAATATTTGCGTAATTACAGGCTAAAAATCATGCTCAAAGAACATTACTTGTTCAGCATATAATCCAACATTACTTGTTCAGCATATAATCCATAACATTTCCACAAACATACGTCTTTCATACACACAATAATGAAAACCTTTTTTCCCATATACTCACAGATTCTGCAGTTATGTCACTACTTTCCCCCAGAAGCTTTGCACTTTTATCAACAACTGAAAGTCCAATTACTGATCCTGGCTCTGTTGTACTGATTTTAAGGGAGACTTTCTCAGCTGGCTTGACCTTATCTTTGCTCCAAGAGATTTTAATCTAGAAAAAAGTGAAACACAGCACTGAGTTAAATTTTACAGTGATATTTACAGCCGTTAACAACTCCCAGGAAGTAGTTTTGTAGATTCTTTGGCTATAATTAAGACCCTGGATTTGCTTTTCCTAGAACCTCTGGGACACTGAGGACCTCTGAGAGTCTTTTTCCTAGGACTTTTGGTAACTTGGATAAATCATGAGGCAAATGGAGACATTTTTCATGCAGCAGGACAAACAGGCTCCCTACTGATGTCTGGTTATAAGTGTTAAAGTCTCCAGAGGAGAGAAGGAATTTGAACCCACCCAGCCTTTGGACAGTCTCACCTATAAAAAGTTATAGTGAGGCTTTTATTTGCACAAAGGACCAAATCTCATCCTGGTAAGTAAGCTGGAAAAATCAATTCATTGATGCAGTAGGCATTTTCCTACTATTCTTCAAACTTTTTTGAGTTAAAGTATGGACAGTCACATGAAACACAAACACTGGTCACAATATGACCACTGACTGGCTAAAACAAAGTCTTTACAAACATTTACAATCCTACCCTTAGGGCACTTACGGTACCTTGTCACCATATTGGCCAGAGTAATCTCTGGCTCAGTAATCGACCAAATTATTAAAAATATGAGGAGACACTGTGCATCTGCTTATGTGGAAAACACAGCACTGGTAGAAAGGACTTTCAAGTATGCAAAAACTGGACCCTAACTGCACTGGTATTATCAAAAGTCTTTCCAAAGACTTGCATAAACCTCAGATTAGATCCTCAGTGTAAAAAGTTCTTACATTTACAATCCTGTGATCTACAATACTGTTTACCACACAACACCCAGACAAAAACATGGTCTCAGACACAAGTTCAGAACAATTACCTTATCATCCAAAGCAGGCTGGATGGGGACAGTGAGAGCATCATTTACAACAACTCCAAGCTCATCTACATAGAATACAAGTATAGATATCAAAGGAGCCCAGGAATTTTCTGCTGTTAAAGTGAATGTTTCTGTAGACTTTGTGCCAAAAGCCATGATTTGTTCCTTAGATAATATCTGAAAGGGAAAAAAAATGTAACACTCAAACTGCTGGTATCCTCAATTTGTCATAAGCTCAACAATTCGATCTACAAGTAGCTGCTAAAGAAGAGACACATAGCTGTGATTATTTTTTTCTTTTACCAAGTGGTAGGCCAGTTCTGTGAAAATGGGCATGGTAGGTAAGGTAATATTTAAATAACAGATTTTTTTTTTCTGTGTTTTAATTCCTGTATCACTATGGACGAGAAAAGAACTACAACAAGTGCACACATATGCTATGAGAACATAAAAATACAACAGTAATAAGGCTGGCTCGTGTGGGTCATCTGTAAGAGCATTTGAGTGTGGATCAGGCATATAATTTTGAAAGCAAACCTCCAAAACACCCTACTTGGTTTGCCTCATGGAGAGTGTGAACTGGGGTCTAGTCATGTGCTCCAGTTAAAAGCAGGCATTCATTCTAACAGATCAGATTAGAGCTAGTCTGAAGCTGCCTCAAAATACCTGGATTTCAGGTACATAGCATCAATTTTTCACTCTAAATTTGTTCCTACTGCATCATACAACTACTAAAGAAGACAGAGATATAAAGGGCAGTTCCCTGCCTTTGGTTGCATGGACCTGATTTATTTTAAACCTTCTAGAGAGTGTTTCTATTTTAGAAAATACATATGAATGCCCAAATTTTATATGGTTTTCCTAATTCAGTTTACTGTTAAAGTCTGTGAAAGAAAAAGAATCCTAGCTATCGTGGTCACCATGATGCAGACTGTGAACAAGACAGGTATGTGTCAAAGACAGGATGGGAAACTTATGATGGTATATATAATAAACCTTTCAATTCAGATCCTGCAAGATACAGCAGAGCAGCTGAGCAATTAAACAAGCCAATACCCAACACATTTATTTTAAAATGCCTCCTATGAATTCCCCTTGTTAACAATGCCACTCTGTCCACTCAACCATCTGTTTTCTCAGCAGGCAGCTCTTCTCACCCTGTACCCACAGGCTCAGCCTGACAGCCCTGAATCTGCATACAGGCTCCACCAGGCCCCGGCTTCCACCTGCATCTGCAGGATCTGCTGACAAAGCCACAGTTTGGGCTGCTCCTGGGACATCCTAGTCCCTCCTTGCACTGCAGGTGCTCCGCACAGTGAGAAGCAGTATTGCTCTCACAGTCCTGCCTTCTCTCACATCTGAAAGCAGAGATAACCCAACACCCAGGGCAGAGAAGCCCTTTTTCCAGAAACTGCCACGGGCATTTCTCCTAGGTAGAAATATAGAGCTCTCTTTCATAAAGGACCATCCCAGTGGAAAGGAAGTTGGGCCTCCTCTTTCACAAAGCACAACTAAAAAATGTTGAATCTCTCTAATGTTTAATCACATTCTACTCACTGGAATATTTCTCAAGTTGGTAAAAGTCATCTTGGATTGTCCCCATATGTAAAGCCAGTAACTTACCAGATAGTGGTACTCTCTCACTGGCTTGTTGCTTGCAATGCTCAGCTCAAAAGGCTTCCCAGCCTAGGAAAAGCATATGATTTATGGGTGAGTATGGAAAAACAATGAGTAACTTTGTTTTTATCATGGCAAGTTTTGTGTCAAACTGTACCTTTATATCCTGGCTCTTTGTTTTAACCTGGAGATAAGTCTGACTGGGGGAGCTGAACACATCATAAACACCTATGTCAGTCTTACTGCTGAGGAACTCTGCCTGCAAGACAGTGCAAAAAAACCCTCTTAACAAAACAGCAAAATCTGTGATGCTCATATATGTGGTACGGTTAGCAAGAGCATGGTACCCTTAGTAAAAGACCACTTTATGCTTGCTTTGGGTATCTGTTTTTTTTTTTTTCCTTTGATATCTTGGTGCAATTATTAGATCCTATTTGACAAGATCTATCACTTTCTTTCCAGCTGTAATATGAATATAAAGTAACAAAAATAGCAATAGGTGACACATCAGCTGTTGAAGACATCAGGACAGCATATTACCAATCCCAGCCCACGGAATTTAGTGTGCCAACACCCCAAAGCAACACGTTACAAAGCAGTACCTGAACTCTCAGGGTTTTCGTATCAGACAGGATTGGAAACTCAATATCAATGACTCCATTTTCTGGGACTGTGTAGTTCAGGACATGGACTGTCAGATTTCTCTCCTCTGTTGCCTCATTTTCCAGGTGAGAAAGCGAAGAGTGATGGAAAAGCAGGTCTGACTGTTGAGCAGTGATTGTTACAAGATTCTGCCTCTCTTCAGCTGTCAGTTGGTTGCTATCAGAACGTGACACCTTTAGCTAAACAAAAAGAAAGAAAACACTTGTCAAACCCATCAAACAGGGTAAAGCTAAAATGCACAACACATAGCATGTAACAATATATTTGCACTCACATCATATCAAGAAAAATAAAGCACCCTGAGATTTCTCACACATCAATGCTTTATTTTTGTTCCCTATAAGCACTGCAAGTAGGCTAGTCAGGCAAGAACAAAATTATTCATAACCCCAGGGAATAAAAAAAGAGTAAAAGCAAAGTAGATAGAACTGAAAGGAGACATGATGCATTTCAGCTCTCCCAATTACTCTTGTAGTTGAAAATGTTTGTGTCTCAGGCAAATTATACACATCCCACCTACAGTCTGAATACTTAATTTTATCACTTGCATTTCACCACCACAAGAAAGGGTAACCTAACATTTACATCATGTGGGAAAACAAGTCAGATGAGCAGAGATGGTGCTGAGTTAGATGTGTTTATGAATTCATCAAATGAATTGAAGACTGAAACCAGGCCAAAAATTGACAGTGTGCAACTTCTTCACTCCATCACACACCAATCAGCACTGCAACTTACAACATTTATGCCCACATTCAAGCAGATTTTCATCCAGTAAAATCATTCTTATTCTGCACTATACACTACAAAAAAATCAACTTTTATATTGAAAAGCATTGATGTTTCCCTTTTCAGTCCATAGATGTCACTGCACTACCTCTCCTCCTCAGTCATTAATTTCTTATTCTCTCTCTGAAGACCATATGCAGATCTCCACTTATTAGTAACAGCAGCAGTTGTTCATTTACACTGCTTGGGGAGCGTAACTGATACCCTCCTGTCTGCCAGCTGCAAGAATTGCCAGATGCCTCAGCTATCTCTCACTCAGCTCATCCTTTGGAAGAGGAGAAAAGAACAGGAGGATTCAAACTGAGATGCTGTCAAGGAAAATGAAAAGCACAAACTCAAAAGCCCAAACGATCAGGCTAGCATAAAGCTACATCTTGAGCCAATCTACTCTGGAAGAGTACATTCAGTCTAAATCACTGCTATGTAGGTCTCATTTCTATACAGTAAAAGCTCAAGAATCGTAAAATTGCTTCCCCTTTTCAAGCAAAATGCAGTGATACAATCTGCAACCTCTGCAAAATGTAGAAATACTGAATGCAGATGAGGGACAGAATGAAGAACATGAAATACTTGTATGAGTGGACTGCAGCTGGCATGAAAAAGACAGGACAGAAGGCAGAAACAGCACTTTCACCTGAGAGGAATGTGGTTTGATGAGTTTTAACAAAATTATTTAAAGCTGCTTAAACAGATGAACGTACTATATAAAGTATATATTTGGGTGTGTGGGTGTGTATACATACAGATATATATGTGTGTATATATATCTATATATATACACACAGTTGGATATACAAATACTATAAAAAGGTTTAGAACTCAGTAAGTAATTTGTTGTTTCAAAGCACAGTGACCTAATGGAAAAGAACCAGCTAGGGAAGATTTCTCTTCCCTAAGAATGCTGACAAACTATACTCACATATATCCTGCCAAGACTACAGCATTCCCTGCCACTTTACCCTTTTCTAGAGCAAATGCCTCCAAGTTTATTACTTGCTGATATGTATTGTGAAAAAAGGAAGGAATTTGAAAACCAATCTGTAAATTACACTTAAAAATCCAAGGCAAACTTTGCTATCTAAGCGTAGAGGAGAAGTCACATTTGCTTATCCACAGATGATAATAAAAAAAAAGAACTTACAGTAGCTATGAAGTTCAGAGAAGGCTTTATAACTCTAGAGTAGTCCAGAAATTCAATAAAATAGTCACTTTGCTTTGGAAATATGATGGTACTTGAATTTTGGGAGATTCCTGTAGAATAATTATATGTGTTTAGACAACATGCATTTAACACATATTACTTTAGCAGCAATACAATTTACTCCCCATGACTTTAAAATAATTCTATCCTATGTTTCCCCATTTCCACTCCTATCACTCTTCATCCTTCTAGCAGAACATCAGTACAAAGGTGGTATATGTACTGGTACTGCCTGCTACAACCATAAGACTATGTCAGAATGATGCAAAGAAACAACTTATTAAACCCCAAGTCAGCCAGCTTCACCTTGCCGGGGTTTCTACAGAAAGTCTGTAATTAAACCTAGTTTCTGGGACAGGCAGAAATTTTGTACACGTGATTTTTTTTTTTCTAATGTGCAAGGCACAGTAGAACATGAACTCACAAAAACCCCTCAGTTTGCAAATCAGTCCATCTAGAAGAGGCTAGACTGTGGACAACATAGGACCAGGGAATTCTTTCTACTAATGTGGCTTATAAATGCACAAGTAAGGCAAGTTTATGATTAAACTTAAATTTGTAAAATTTGGGCTAATGCTAGCAATTCTTTATGCCTGCTCTTCTCATCAAAAAGGATCAGCTACTCACTTTAAGCTCTCATCAGAATGTATTTCTTGGCTATTTAATAAATCATTTAGCATAGAACGCTATTCAACCAAGTTAACAGCTGTTTAAACTATTTAATTTCTGGGCAAGCAACATTCAGATAATATATCTGCATGTGGATGGTTTGTGCTGACATCAGTACATGATACTTTTCTAGTGCTCCAAGCTCTTCCACACAGCAGTGAGGCCTTCCAGCCCCACCTACTCTGGAATTCTCTCAGCAGACCTCACCCATCCACGTACCTGTGAGTGACTCAGTCACCACTGCAATCATTTCTATCGGCTCTATGTAATCGCTGTCACCTTGGTGCCACGACTGCTCAGCATTCAGGTTTTGCAACATAAGCTTGTTACAGGTTACATTCACAGATCCATTAATCTGCAATGTAGGTAAAAATAATTGTTGAGCCAGAAAAGCCGAGGGCACCTTTCTGTCTACAGTAGCTTATTTCTGGCTAAGTCCTGTAGCTCTCTCCATATACAAGTTTTGGAGGGTCAACACCACAAAATTATGAACGCTGACCCTTTATTTTTTTGCTGTCAGCAACCACTTTTATTAAATCCAGTAGAAGTTCATTACTTTTTTAGAGGCAACAATGCTTTACGGAAAAAGTTACTTTTTTTCCCCTAAGTTCTAGAATTATCCACTTCTACATGGCTAGTGCAGTGGTACATAAGCTTTAGAGAAAAATACAATGAACAAGTTCCTGCCAGAGGAGAGGGGTATACCCTATTCAACATCAGAGTTTCTGTAGACTAAGTGCTGCTGAAGGCACTGGTCAGACAGCAGCAGCAAACAGAAAATTACAGTCACCTCATGTAGCAAAACTTTAACCTTTTTTTAACACATTTCCACATGTCAAAAGTAAAATTTCTGATTCTGTAAAAAGAAAGCAATGAGTCTATCTCCTCTTTTAAGTGTTAAGATTGAAACTGTACGTCATTTTAAATTTCATGCTTCAGGTTACAGTTTGCGCAGTTCCTCAAATGTAATTGCTGGCAATTAGTGGGCAAAATGCTTTGGTTTCTATCATGCTGGAGCTCCACTTAGACAACTGGAGTGTTCTCCTCTGGCCTTACGACATGGAGCTCAGTGTGCAGGGCCAGACATAAGGCATGGGAGCATTCCTTAGTACGGGTCCTCCAGCACCTACGTGGCTCCTGGAAAATTTTTTTACCTGGGTCAACCGGTACTCTCCAAAATAACTTCCAGGCAAAGGGTGCACAGGTGCCAAGTATCATTCCCAACAAGCAGTCTGAATGTAGATGCTTTAGGCTGGAAATTAAAGGGAGTTTAACCCTCTCCATGCAAGTCACCCCACAGGTCATGCTGGCTGAACTCAGCATTCAGGAATGGTCCCAGGTGTCATTAAACCACAACAGGACTCACACTGAAACAAACTGCTAAGAGATGACTCACCTCCATTGTTGTTGTTATATTTCTCTTGTTTGTCCAGTAAGAGACAGAAAGGCAAGTGACTGTTACAAGTCCCTTTACTGGCTTTCCATACGTGTACCTGAAACACATCAGGCAAAGTCAAACAACACTGCACCACCCTCCAGGGCTTGGGCTCTGAAGAGCTCACAAGGCAAAAGATTCTACTAAAATATTATTCTCTGGCCTCAGATACGGCTAGAACACATTTCTCCTTTGAAACATGGAGTTTGCAATACTGAGACCAGTTTATCAACATCAAAGATGAAAGCCCAAAACCTGGAGAAGATACTCAGTGCTGCTCTTTCCTGCATACAAGCTGCACAAACCTATTAAAATTATTACGGGCTGTACAATGTACAAAAGTTAACTATAGTAAGCTAAAAGCTGGAAGCAAGTTATTGAATAGAACACTGATGTAGCATGATAACTAATATGGAGTAGAGTTAAAATGGGATGTGGCAAGTGTAAGTATTTTGTTTACCAAATACTGCTAACATGAAATGAGGTATATCCAGATATCTGGAAATAATTATCACTAATTATTTAGTAATCACAGTCTCAAGAAATCATTGCAAACAATGTCCTGCTGGGGCAAATCTGAAAACTGTAACATACTCCCTTACTCAGGATGGCAGTAGCAACCTGCAGCTACTGAGCAGCAATGAAATAAAAATTTTGTACAGATGTTTCCAAGCCATACTTAAGAGAAAGTATGACAATATCAGATTGCGACAGAGAAGTGAGGGCGGGGAGGAACAACATGGGGACAGACAGGACACCTAAAATCATTCTAGTCCTCAGCAATAATACATGCAGGTGTGATAACTTTAAAGCACTTTATATCATTATGCAGCCCCTTAAGTAACATAAAAGCTGAAAAGCAGACTGAAAGAAAAATCACACAGCGTAGTTACAGGAATAACTCTGATAACACTGTCTTGTATTTGAACTCAGTCTTTCTAATCAGACCTATTTACAGTCATAAGCTGCCATTAACCTTGAAATGATACTGCCATTGGGCAGCATCCCTGGACTTAATCTAATAATACTCCAGAGGAAAAAAAGGGTTTTATGACATCTACAAGTGTAAGGAGAATATAAATTCTTTGTATAAATAAGCATTATGTCTATAAAAACAGTCACCAGAAATGAAGTCATTCTCTATAAATAATTACGATGTATCAGGAAAACTTTGTCACTGCTGGGATTCAATCTCAGGTGATTCACTGGTGTCTAAGTACGAATTTATTGCAGCGGACAGGTACACTTTGAAATATCTTATGAGTATACCA
>VYZQ01065277.1:617-10894 GCA_013400655.1 Mystacornis crossleyi
GACGTGGGAATCGAATGCATCGTCTGATCAGAGATATTGATCATGGTTTTTGGGCTGCTCAGGGTGCTGTGCCTGGTGAGAGTGCTCTGCTTGTTGTAGAACTGGCGCTGCTGCCACTCGTAGAGCTGCCACATCGTGTCGTCGCGCATCGAGCGCCGCTTGTCCTCGGCGCTCACGGGCCCCATGGCTCTGTCATATGCCACGGGAGCGACGCTGCAGAGGCTTTCTGGACGTGTCTTGCTGTTCCTTGGCAGTGTCCTGTACCCTTCTGGGTACCGGGGCAACACCTGAGCTCGATGGCTCGGCATGTTCCTCGGGAGCGTCTGGTAGGAGATTATGCTGGAACGCAAGTTTCCGTTCATTAGCATTGATATTATGGCAATATAAAGTTGGTCACTATGGGTTGGGTTTATCCAGCTAACTCTCACCTTTTATAATACTTCAAATGCTGTTTAAAAAAACACAGAAGAAAACCAAGGAAACAGTTCAAGAGTCACTAATCCTGACTGAATGCACTCTAGCAGCCAAAGTGGATTCTTTCTCTCTGATTAGCTCTTGCTGATATAATCCATATTTCATCTTTTTACCAGTTTTCCAGTCTAGTAGTGTCAAGTTTTGATCAAAATCTTGCAACTCATCTTTATGTTGGATAGGTGAAAGCTTTTAAAGCTTTAAAGTTCTACACTGTTTCCATATGTTTTTCATATTTCCATTTGAAATGTTCACTTTTTCAAAAGTGAAAAAATATCCTGTTGTTTCCCTAAGAAGGTCTTGAGCAATTACTATGGACTTAAAAAAACCCAAAAAGGATTCTTTTAACAGCAGTCCCTAGGAAAACTGCAGTAATTGTCTAAAGAAATTATATTTTGCAATTGTCAAGGACAAGCCATTCCATATGAGCCATTCGAGTGAAACAAAGAGGAATATATGTCTTTGTTTGATAATAATACTTTATTGCTTTCCAACTCAGATATGAATTCAAAGGCTTATTTCTTTAATTTTTCACCACATTAAAATTCTGGAGTTCTGCAGTCATTTAGCAACTTGCAGCATTAGCTGAAATGCAAAATTTCCTACACCAAGGATCGATGCATACCTAAGTATGACAAAGCACTTCTTGTTCATTTTTCTCAGCGGACAAAATCTAGGTCATAAACATTGATTCATTCATCCCTCATCTAAAATGCGAATGAGCACCTCTTAAAACCTTTTGCCACAGATCAGGCTTATGATTGATGCTTGCTCAGAGACAACAAAACCAGCCTCAAATTGGACATGCTTTAGCCATGAGAGGGCAGCAGCTTCCAGCTACACCCTGCACTAATCCGAACTAAAATCCCTGCACCATGAGGCACCAGGACCTGAAGATGCTTTTGAATTACTTCAGTGCCACAAAAAAAAAAAAAAAATTTAAAGAAACTATGTAGAGCAAATGGCAAGGTAAACCAGCATTATGCATGTGAGATTTTTATGGAGTAACTATCAGGGAAATTGATGATGGTAAAACCCACTTTTCACTGAAAATAGTTAAGCTGAGAATTTATGATCACCTGTAACACTTTGAAGATGAAAACTGCTATAAAGAGCTTTATGTGCAAAATCTGCTACATTTTATGAAGCTTTTCAAGAATTAATGTAGAATTATCCCCACTTTGTAGATTGGATAGCTTCGCGTTCTTGAAAAAAAAATTATAAAAAGGGAAAAGGGATTCTAAGGCCTAATCTTCAAAATCTGCTTAAATACCTCTGAATTTCTTTAGTAACATACCATTAATGATAATACTTTTGTCCATCTCCATATTTAAAAACAAATAAACAAGATGTTTTTGAGCTCCATTTCTAACTTTCAAAATAGAATTGCAGCTATATCCCATAACAGCTACAGTGAGGCCTGATATTTTCATGAATATATTTAGTAGCAAGACACACCTCACTCACTGAAGTTCCTCACACATTTTATTAATTAAATGGGCAGTGTAATCCTGTTGGCACCTTTAAATATCCTGAACTTGCAAAAAAGCTGCCTGAAGTTCTTACTGTGTAAAGACATCAATTTAAAATCTGCAATTACTTATATTCTAGAGCATTTAGAAAGATAACGTAATCCATCTTCAACTGGTAAACCACGAGAACTGTAAAAAGCTCAATCACCTCAGTATTAAGCCTCGTCTTACATAACTCGATAAAATCCAAATAGATTCACCGATGTACTGTTGATACTTGCAAAAATGTCATTCCAGTCAAACCCTAAACCCAACTCCAGACAGAACTGCAGATTTCCGCTGCCTTGCACACAAGGGGAGACTGCTGCAACTGGGGCTGAGGTTGCAAAATATTTCTGCAGCTGTCATCATAAATAGTTCCTGGTAATTGCTCCCATATGAAAAAGAGGTTTCCACATGTGTTTATAGACACCTCTAGAGGTTGTCTCTAGGACTGCTCTTGGGTAGCAATAGTGGTTCTGGTGTCCAAGCTGGACTCTTTGGGAAAGCAACTTTGCTGCTCAGCCTTTAGGGACTCAGTTCTGCAAAGCTATGAATATCCTCGGATTGAAACCTCAGAACAGCCCTTCATCCTAATGAACACAAATACCAGCTGGCCCCGAGTACAGACCTTCCACGTAAGAGCCAAGAAAGGGTGGCAGAGTGAAGGTGGAAACCTGGTGTTTTATAGCAGGCATTTATCATTTTGGATGAATCTTATATGGGCAAGGCAAAGAGACAGGCTCGCATCCTGGGTTACCAGCAACAAAAACATCTCTTAGTACCAAACAACCCTTCTGTATTTTCTCATATTTGAGGAAGACCACTCAAGTGAACCACTTTTGTGGAAAACATTTTTTTTCATAACTGACTCGCGCAAAATTCCATAAAATGATACTGCAGTGGAATGTGTTCATTTTTTATTGAAACCACATTTATTTTTGGTTTTATAAAAGTTTGTCTTCCTTAAGGCAGCAGTTTATTCATGTGGCTTTTGCCAAACTAGATGCCTAGATCCATGGAAACAACAGATAACACCTTCAAGAATTAAAAACTACATTGTCGTCATTCTCATTACTTTTTTTGGCATCAAACTACTGAGGGGTCAGCCTGTTCCTCTAAAATAATTTGTAGCTGTAGAGTGAACCTTTTTTATTCTGTACTGAGGACAGCTAAGAGCTCCTCTTTCATATGCACTTATTTCATTGAACCTCTTTGTTAACCTTTTAGCTTTCGTCCTAATTTTTTTTTTTTTTCCAGTTTGACACACCAGACACACTCAGTTGGGTCCTCCATGATTTCTCTAATGCAGATACACTAACACGGATGCACTGGAAAGCATCTCTGTGGAAAGTCAGCAACTTTTCCCCGTTAAGTAAAGACAACTTTTTTCAAAAATTCAAGTTATAGGTTTTACAGGTCTTAAACAGCCTTAGGCACCTCTCACCCCAACCTTAAGCTTTAGCATAAACAAGAGATTTTTTTCTTCTCTCAATCACCAACTTTGATTCTACTTAAACTTCTCTCTCCAGCCAAAAACTGGCAACCTGAACAAAAATAAAATTTTTAAATTTAAATGAAGACACATTTAAAACACATCATTATACACATTAGAAATTTGGATCATTATTCAAGGCCTTTTCCAAGCAAAGCGAAAAAGATAGCTCAAGGCCAATTTTCCTTCAGTTTGCTACTTTTATGTAGAACTGCATTTGAAAGCACTTATGGTATCAGTGCCACCCTTATCTAGGCAAACAAGTGTTCCCTGTACTCAAGAATAAAATATAGTTAATTAGTAACATATTGTTAATAGCACTCCCCTCTATTTGATTCTCACAATGAAATCAGTTTTAGGGTTTTTATACTTGTTCACAACTGAAAAATAGCAGAGCTATTCTAATTTCTTCTGTTTGGTTGCAAGTTTTAAAGTCCAATTAAAAAAATTAACTGCATCAAAGAGCCTTCTGAGTTCTCATTATGCAAGTTTGAATAATAAAAATAAATGTCAGGGTGTGCAAGTCCCTGTCTGCATTGCAAGTTCAAACTTGATCAAACTACTTATGATGAGTATTTAATGAAACAACACATTAACAATTCCTAATTATATTTAATGAAAGGCTAAAGGTAGTGAGGAAATGTTCAACCTTGGCAAGTGGAAGCCAAGCTCATGTAAATTTTTCAAGATTTTGCAAAAACTGAGACGCCCCCAGCCCCGTCTTTTGAAATCTGTGGGGAAAACACATTTTCTGAACTTCGTTTATCTTAAGCTCTGCTCTGCCATCCACCTATACACAAACTCCTTATTTTCCAGCTCTTCAAAACATCTCCTGTGATAGCACCTCCATACTTCCTACCAAATGTAATATTAAAAACCTTTTACATTTTCCTGTTAGAGCTGCTTGTCTGTAAGCCAGCCTGGAAGCAACGTCCCTACGCTTCTGTCAGAGAAATTGCTATTGGCATGACAGTCAGTATTGTCAATCATTCACGCATCATTTTAAACCTTCATGAATAAGCACTTCAGCTCAATATTTTAACTGGGAGATAGCTAATTTCATGGGAAGAGAAGCTTTAAGCATCAAGTTAGATTTCTGTGTGTTACTTTTAGAGAAATCTTCTCTCTGTCTTCATTTAAAGCTGGTTTAAATTTTAAAAGCTCCTGGGAAGATTTTTTAAAGAATTTCAAATAAAATATTATTACAAGAATTTGTGAACAAGAAATGCAGAAGAGAGGGCAATTTCAAGAACAGATTTTAAGAGGAAACAGAATTTTTATGATGGATGACACCTTTTCTCCTAGGACAGGGAAATTTCTAACACCCAAAAAGGGTTTCTGGCCATTTTTATTTATTGAGTTATTAATATACTTTAATTTATTAATAATAATTCAAATGCTAATAAAAGAAACTTTCATAAATCTGTTCTGAGAAGTCATCCAGGCATTTCTTACAGAGAACAATGAAGAACGTATTTATATCATATAGACCTAAAGAAACCAACCAGGGTACAAATATAAGTATTACTCACTAGAAAGCCTAACAGGGGGAAAAAAAAAAAAATTACACAGTCCTTACCCTCTTGTTTCCTCTTCCTGTCCTTTCCCCCTCTGTATTTTAATCCACTGTTCCAGCTGCAGCATGGAATTCGTTCTCTGCATAACCCGCTCGGACTCCACGTGCGCCTGCACCGCGTTGTGGTGAGCCCCATCTCCCGCATCCGCCAGCACAGCTCCCATGGATTTATTCTCAGCTCCATTCAAGTGCACGGCTCTGAAGTGTCCGCCCGGAATCGTGCTTATGGGCAAAGTCCTGTACTCGGATCCCAAAGGATTTAGCTTTACGCTGTTAATTTTTGTTAATGGTTTATCTTGCCCGACTTTCTGGAATCCGTATTTTTCAGCTTCCAAAGCTTTCTTGTCCTCGTTTTTGTTCACTTCTTTGTTTTTCTGATTATTCTGTGCCTCTGGTTTAATGAGCACCCGATGGTTTGAAATATTATTTGCCTCTCGAGGTGATGTATTTTCAACAGTGAACTTCTCTATTCTGGAAGAGATCATAGGACAAGCTATAATACCAAAAAACATTCATTACAAATACTAATAAAAAATTGAAAGTTACTTCAGTGAACCCCTGTCCATATATTTTACAACAATACCTTGACTTTGAGAGAAAAAATCAGGACATTTTCACAATAATCGAGGACAGCTTGGGGGGTTTTGTTGCTGTTGTTTTGGACTTTTTTTTTCTTTTAATTTTGTCTGGGGATTGGTGGTAGTGCTTGGTTGGTTTGTTCTTTGGTTGGTTGATTTGGGGTTTTTCTGGTTGGCAAATGTGAGTATTTTTTTCTTCTACACTTCTCTCTTTCTTTGCTGTTTTAAAAACAATTACAACATGAGGTAATTTTTTTTTTTTTTTACAGTCACCAGTCAATTAGCCCCCTTGAAGAAATGTGCGCAACAGGAAATAGAGCCAGAGTCTGAAAAAGTGGATGTTCACCTCCTGGAGGGCTGAACATTCAAAGGGTAAAAATATTCAGTGGCTCTCCAAGAGCTACAGCTTCCAAATGTCAAGAGCCTGAAATTCAGATGATTTTCAAAGTCAGCTTGTGATTCACAATACTGCTGAATTTAGCATATAATGAGCTCCTTTAAAGAAAGCAAATGACTTTTCATGGCCATTGGTATCAATTAGGTTTCTCTGGTATGTTATCACTTTGGCTGGCATACATTTTGTGGAAAATGACTGTGGCTTTTCTAATCTTAAGGGGGAATTTTCTAATTTTAAGGGGGAAAATGGCTTCTGACTTAAGGAACTGTACCACAAAAATAACGATATTTTCAGAATTTCTACTGCTTTACAGTATTTACACAAGTAGTCAATGTGTGCAGTTCTATTAGTGATCTTCTTTTTAAAATTTCAAAAGGTCAAGAAGCTCTATCTTTTGCCACACTGGGAGGACCTGAACTTCAATTTCAGCTCAAATAGTGACTTTTGGTTTTAGCTCACTAGAAAAAAACCCACCACCTTAAAATGTTTTGCTCTGCATTTTTTGGTATGGGAGGAAAGAAGAGGAAGAGATATAATTCCTTAAGATTACATATCTGTATAAAACCAAACTAAGACCAACACTTTATTTTAAGATGATGTCGAGTTAACTTTTCGTTCTATTTTGCATCTTTTTTTTTTGCAAATGCATTATTCATCTTTACAACTGTGTCCAGTTCAAGTGTCTGTAAAAAGGCCAGCACACACACAACTGACCAGGAGCAATAATGCTTACCCCATTGTGAACAAAAGGCATTTATTCCACCCCCCAAGACCTTAAATTGTTCCCAGGACCAAACATTTCTGCCTAGCTTCCTTCTCAAGGTTATGGGAAAAAAAATGGATCACCTCCTCACTCTCATCTCAAAACTATTACCCAGTCTTCTACCAGAAACCAAAGGAATTTCTCAACAGGAATGTGAATGAAAAACTCTATTTCCCACAATTATCAAACCAAAAAAAGGGTGCTAAGATTTCAGTTTTCAGCCAGCACTCTGGAGTTTCCAAATGAATATAAGGACTACCTTGCAAATAATCCTGAACAGGGGCATTAGTATTTGCAGCATGTCTCAATAGCCCCACCCACTCCCTTATATAACATAAAACCTTTTATAAATCTTTCTCAAGGGGCTTTAGAGCAGAGAAACAGGTAGAAAATCCATGGTGGAGAGGGAGAGTGGCATCTCTAGGACACTCATCCTATATGTGGCGAAGTCAAGACTTGGCACTGTGCTAAATTCACATTCTTACAGAACGTTCCGCTGTGTTTTAATTAAAACCCAACAACTCCCAAAATCTCAGAACTGTGTTTCCACGCAGTCTCATGCTGTATCACTCGTTACTATGGTTATACACAGCACAGCCAACATTTCCATTTTACAATCTTTGTGATGCTGTAGAGGCTGAAGGACTGACATTCAAACAGGCTTCACTTCTGGGCTCTCCAACTTGGTGAAACCACATCAGCCAACTCTGTGTGAGTAAGGGATCTCTTTCCGCAGTGAAGGATCCATATGGGAAAAAATTAGCAGAAACTAACAGGCAAGTGTAAGAAACATAAATCTATATGTCTGTTTGGCTCTGTATTTATAGTTAGCTCTCAAAGACATATTCAGTGAGACTTCAGGCTATTTGAGGACGGGACAGGGAGAAGAGGAAGAGACTGAGCATAGAACACGGGTCTTTCGGCATATGCTGAACACAATTTACAGATTTCTGCAACCAAACAGAATCATACGTAGAATACGCACTATGCAATACAGGAAAAGTACTATTTCATGCTGGTTTATATAATGAAATAATTCTGCAAGGGCTGGAGAGGGGGGAGCATGTGATTAACGATCAGATGGACACAAGGGCTGGGATTTAACAAAGCAAGGGAGAGGCATCTGGAAAGGAAAAGCCATCTTTTCCAAGCACAGTGACGTCAGTAAGCCCCCACTGTGGATGTCTCTATGCTAACAAGTGCTTTTTTGGCAGCCTGGCTTATGCTGTTCAGGGAAAGTAACTAAGCCAGGAGGGAAAAAAAAGCAATCTCCTTTTAGTACATGCTGCATCACTGAGAAGAAACAAAGGCTGCAGCACACAAGCTGACAGTGACAGGATAGAGAAATGCCACTCAAACCTGGGAGAGCAGAGAATCAGCATTTAGGGTAAAATGGTAAATCGGTGTCACAGGTGGACATGACCACCTATAAACACAAGGAACAACCAGACTCAGATACAACCCAACTGTGGCCAGCAGGAATGCTGCATGGAATAAACAAGATATTCTGCTGATCCAGAGAGCTTTGTTTCAGATCATATTTTGAGTCATAAGCTTCAATAGCTCCTCACTGACTAAGGGATTTGGTTTAATTATTTTAATAGGTCTCTCAGTACATTACCAAACTTGAATGTACTATCTAGGTAAAATAAAAAATGTTTAGAAAGGAGTAATTACAGTTAAGTCAATAGGGCCAAATACTGTTTGTCCTTCCCTGCAGCTAAACATCAGAAGGGAATATTTCTGCTGTTCATAGAGATCAGTTCCAAGAGAAATGGGTACATTTTTGTTTTCTCACTTCAGTATCTCATTTGTGGTTGACATGGATAACTATGTGTGGAAAGTAAGAGTAGAAGAGTAGGTTACGAAAAACTCAGCAACACTTCTCCCCTCTCACCAACTTAATGTTTTAAATTTTCCTTTTATCTTTACCTTCTCCAAAGAACTCACATCTCCAGAAAAATAAAGACACAAATTAAAGTGCTAAAATTATTTAAAAGATCTGGTTTAGCAGACTGTTGGATTTGATTTCCAGAGTACCTTAAGCAGTGAAGAACCCTGATTTCTAGATTTAAAGACTTATACTGTAAAAAACTCGATTTATCATTGGGCATTTTCTATTAACAGGCACTTAAGTGTGGCTTAACATCAGTTTACATGAGTATTTAAGGAAGCAAGTTCTTAATTACTCCTTTATTGTATTGCAAGTATCTAGTCTGTTAGAAAACTGTATGCAGCGCAATGTCAGGACCTCTAGAAAAAACTGAACTGAGAAACAAAAGCACTGCCAAATTTGGCTGAACCAAAACCCTTTATGCTTAGAGCTCCATGCAAGCCAAACTTTAGGTTAGTTAGAGATGAGGTAATAAAACACTTAATACTTAACAGATTTTTACAGGGAAGGAGGAGTATTTCTTCTGCACAAGATCATATCCTGCTACATTTCATTTCAAGAACTGGTTTGATAGCCAAAAGATGGATTCTTTAGAAAACAGATGTCTGAAGGATTTTCTTCCTTATTATAGCTAACAGATTTGAAAGTCTTTGAGACTTGGTCTTGAAATCTATTTTCTCTGAAGTAATTATTTCAAGACTATCAACAAAGTTTTCAAAGGGGTCACATCTACTTCTGTTTTGTTCTGAGGTTTCTTGCCTGAATCAAAACAACAAGATGGTGTTACATAAGTTGCTTTTCTGACAATTGTTTGGCTGTCGGCAAGCCCGTTCTGCCTGTGATATCCAGGCAGATATTCACAGCACTGCAAATATCAAATGAAGGTCACTTCACCGGTTCAGAAAAAGATTCAGAATAACCCCCTTCAGTTTTATTGCTCTACAAATTGATATGTGACTTTTGTTTGAAGTTAAGTGGGTTTGATTTGGTTTAATAATCTCTCCACATGTAAATTACCATTGTATCTGCAATACAAACCTGATTTTTCAGATTAGGTTTACTACTACTAAACTTCTCTGGTACCTGCGTCCATGAGATTGTTTTACTACTTTTTTAAACTTAGATTTTCTCAGCATTCCTGACATTTATTTAGCTCCAGGGTAGCAGGAACTAACAGAGTGGAGAACAGATCAAGTGACAGCAGCCATCAGCAATAAGTTCTGTGCTGTCAATAACGAGGAGCTCTTAAAACTTTCAATTGATGAGGTTTCCATTAGAGATGCCATGGAGCTGACCCTAGAGACCACATTCTGAGAGAAGGAGACTCTCACTGGAGAGACAGCGGCAGACAGCGTTCAGTTTCTGGGGACACAAAGCTTCCGGAGATAATTTGCTTTTCAGTGTCAACACATGGGCACAGTGTCAGCTGGCCGGCGCGTGGATGCCAGAGCAACTCGCTCACCAGGGAGCAACAGTCTGGCCAACAAAACACTAACCTTTCCCTGTAGCAAATTGTTTGGCCATTTCTGGGAATTCCAAAGAAACGACGGGACGTTAGTTACAAAACCTTCACCCACCTGTTTGAGCAGCCC
>VYZQ01065277.1:37458-48751 GCA_013400655.1 Mystacornis crossleyi
AGTTCACTCAAAAGGTGAAACAAAGATCAAAGTACCAGGGTGAAAACAGTTGGTTTGGGGTCTCTCCATTGAATGATTTGGTTAAGCTCCCCGTCCTCTTAAAAAAAAAAAAAAATCTGGGCCAGAACTCCCGAAGACACATCTGGTTTTCTTCCACTAAAATTAAAACTAGATGCCACTTCAAAGCTTCTCTCATGCCCTTGCTTCCTAGCCTTTATTTATGTGTTCCTCAATGCTAAGGCCTTCTCATTTGCTTATTGTCAGTGTGGCCATCAAAGCAAAGGCTGAATACAAACAAAATCACAAACCAGAACACAACTTTTAAGAGGCCTCCACATCTTTAATTTAGCAGCACTGTTCCCTTTGACAAGNGCAGTCCCCACACAACTGTAGCAAGGATGCGGTCTGTGGCTATACTGACACTTCTATTTTACTAAATCTGTAATGCCACATTTTACAGTAAACAGCAAATGCAAGCACTTTTTTGCCAGTGCTCTCATACCCTAGAATTACGAGCCTTTTTTCAATTAAGCTTTTTAAACAACAAGTTTGGAAACGGGGCTGCATGGCTCCACAGGGAAACATCTGAGTATGGTAACTTAACCTCAGGGAGTCCCAGGAAAAGGCGGGGGGGGTAAAGAGACAGCCAGTCCCCAAGTGCTGACAGACCTGTAACACATCCCATACTCTGTGAAGAACAAAGTGTTTCTAACCCTTTGTGTGTGCACACGCTTGGGAAGGTGCAGACAAAATTCTACTCATTTTCTTGGCAGACAGTGTAGCACCTAAACCGTAGTTACTGCTGCCACCATTTTTCTGGGCTACTCTGAGTTTATTTTTTCAGGCAACCTGCCAGTTCTGTAGACTTTCCTTTTAAGCCCTCCTCAGTTACAGTTATAGCAGCTTTGGTATCCTTGCTGCTGCTGTAGTGAAAAGCATCTGGACATTTTTACACAACTGACTGTACTCCAGCTTTTCAGTTATTATTGATTTTTATTTTCCAAAAGATTAAGCACTGCCGCCCCAAAATTATAAACCTTCCTCTCAATGGGACCATTCTAAACCCACATTCATGTTCCACTGAAAATATTCGGACAAAAAAAGCTTTTTCTCACTTGAGAAGATATGGTTAACATGCTCTCATGACATATTTCCATCATAAAACTAAGTTTACGTAAGCAAGAACAACTATTAAAAAAACTCAAAATACGGGGATGAAATACTTGCTAAGACAGCATGTACTCTGTTACAGATTGAGAAGGTTTTAATAAAAGACTCCTCTTTCTAATCAAACACTCCATTGTCAGAAAAAGTAACCATTTTCATGGTTCCCAGAACTTTGTGGGAGGTGTTTTTCATTCTGTAGGTAACATATCAGGGAATCTGTAAAATACTGAGACTCCGTAAAGGTCACAAAGCCACTGTGGTAATTTGTGAGATGTACCTGCCATATGTCATCAATTTATGTAACATTTCACTACATTTTAAGCCCTGGGCACAGGGTCTAATACAGTACCTTGATAATAGCACTGCAGATCAAGAGAATTTTAAATTCTGTAAGTATTACTCCATAGTAAAAATGACTAACACATCATTTGCTATCTGAGGTAAGTTTAGGAGAATTGTGAGGTGAGTGTTAGAAGGCAGAACTGCCTATAAGCCTTGGACTTGAAATCTAAGGATCCTTCAATGGCCAACTACCTGAAGAGCTTCCAAGAACTAGAGTAACGTAACAATTCTGAAGTGAAACCCCACAATGTGTCTTCTAAAGAGAAGCAGGATTTGGCGCAGCATGGTTCAGCAGGTGGTTTGTGGACCAGAAGCACCACTGGATTCTCCAACCTGGCTGCTAGTCTCTTCTTGCTGATGATAGGCCACTCATTATCATCTCTGAGAGGTCATGGGGAGGTGCCTGAGGACTGGAAGGAAGCAAATGCCACCCTGCTCTACTTCAGCCCTGCTGAGGCCATGCCTGGAGTGCTGTGTCCAGTTCTGGGCTCCTCAGGACTAAAGACACATAGAGCTCCTGGAGCAGGTCTGGCGAGGGCTACAGAGATGGTGAGGGGACTGGAGCATCACTCTTAGGGACCAGGGGACCTCATCCCTGTCCGTTCCTGCCTGCAGGGGGGCTCAGAGCAGGGACCGTGGGGCCCAGCAATGCTGGGACAAGAGGAACAGGCAAGAACAGATGCCCAGGAAATTCCATCTGGACATGAGGCAGAGCTTCTTCCCTGTGCAGTGACCAAGCACTGAACAGATTGCCCAGAGAGGTCATCTCCCTCACTGGAGATACTCCAGAACCATCTGGACACAATCCTGTGCCACGTGCTCTGGGATGACCTTGCTTGAGCAGGGAGGAGGGACCAGCTGACCACTGTGGTGCCTTCCACCCTGACCCAGTCTGGCATTCTGTGAAGATTGACAGCAGATGTCTGACCAGCTAATGTTTTCCAAAATCTCACTTCCCTGATGCAGGAGGGACATTGCTGCCTCTCCTGAAGAGGTAGAGAGGGGAGAAGTAGTAAAACCCAACTTGTAGAGAGGGAAACAAAAAGCCACATTCAATTAAAATGAAAACAAACAAACAAATAAAAAACAAAAAACAAAAACCCCAAACAAAAAACCAAGCAACGAAAAAAAAGCTGTTCCAATACAAAGAAAAGTTGTCCTTGCTGCTGCTGCTGCACTCAGATTAGCACACTAATAAACTGGAACATTTCATTAATATGAGTTCATTAGATACCACTAATTGGTATTTTCTTATACATACAATATTAGAGATTTTGAGAACAAGAAATACAACTGACTTGAATTTACAAGGGACAAATGAACATTGATTGCATGAGCACAACTGTACAACACTACCAGAAGAAATCCATTACACCAAGTAAATTAGAGATAATTCAGTTGTCTTTGTCACCCCCTCTACAACTACAAGCATCAAATTCAGTAAAAACTTTTAGCAAACGCTTTTATAGCTACATACCAACTTTTAATGTTTTCAAAGCTCACTAGACAGAAAATTACCTCCACCCCATACCACTAAGCTCAGTTATGCAAGCCTTGGCATTCCCGATTTATTAGAAGCCTAAGTGAAATGTGCTCTTGAGCAACCATTAAAAATAGAAGTAGGAATTCAAAAGGCAATTCTGACTTATGCTTCCGTTTCACTGTATGAAATTTGGAGATATTTTACAAGAGAAAGGTACTTAATCAGCAATTCCTCTTAGCAATTTTAACATGTTTTTCAATAATTATATTTTGAAAAAAAAATGCTAAAGATACTTAGAAGAAAAGTGAACGCAGGCAATTTAAGCAGTTTAATAGCTATAGGTGTGTATATAAGTATATAAAAATACGTTAATGTAAGGCCTATGCAGAAAGGCCGGTCTTGCTGTCAGAAGTATTCCCAGCTGAGGTCTGATTTGGGTCAGACTTCTCTGCAAGCTCCCATGGTTTCAAGAACTCGAGATGTCTCCAGTTAGGGCACCCTGTGAGAAGCTGCTCTGCCACGTCTCCATTTCCATTGGGCTGGAGGAACCTGCACCACTGTCACTCCTCCACACCTCTCCAGCACTGACAACCTCGACTGTCCTGTCACTCAACCCAGCCCCTTCTCCACTTACGGTTCAAAAGAGATCTCAATGGATTTGGCAATCAGAGGACACAGAAAAAAAAGACAACTTTAGTTTACATTTGGAAACAGTTGTGCATTTGTTCACCAAACTCCTCCTCTAGAACTGCAAAAAAGTAAAGCTCCTGAATTTATTGCGTTACTAATTCAATGTATATAAAAATAGAAAAATATGTATCATTTCAGTGAATTACTGCCTCAAATTCAACAGCAGAATTTCAACAGACATTTGGTAAAACCACAGTGTTGCTTTGCAAATCTCACTAAGCTCATTGGGATCAAAAAACCAATATTCATTAACGGAAGTAGTTAAATAAGTTTTCTACCTTTGGCGACATTACTATCTTTCTCTTATCTCATCTGGTATTATTTATCATTATTCAGGTTTGTTTGTGTTCTGGGTTTTTTTTGTGTGAAAGGTGGGTTCTCCTTCGGATTTTTTGCATTTGGTGTTTTCTTAAGACTGTGTAAATCACATCGAATCCCTTAAACATCTTAGCCAAGGTTATACAGAGGTGTAACAACATTACACTGTCTCCAGACAGCTACACAACTTCCATTTCTTGATCACCTCAAATACCTGGGAATTGGCATAGTCACCACACAATCACACCTCTGGTAAACAGCCATTTTTATTAAATAAAAACACATTTCTATTAGTAACTCAGTAGAAGTTTTAAAAGAAAACCATGCCTATCAAGCACTTATATCAGAATATATTAGGTCATAACTAGACCCTTCCTATGTCTGTTCAGAGAGAAAAATGGTCTGGCAAACTTCTGCTAAGTCATTGTCATCTGGGAAATGATTAGAAATCTTTCTTTTAGCAATTTGACAGCAGAAAGCAGCTGAAATGTTGGTTCACCCACTTGTATATCAGTTGTAATTGTGGTACCTATTCAGGCACATCCTGTATTTCAAGCTGTCTCTCCCAAAAGATCCTATTTTACAAGAAACAAGCACCGAGACTGAAATTCATAAAAATAATTATTTTATAAATGAACAGTCATCACTAAGGCTTTAATCATTGGCCTTCTTAAAGCCATTGTGAGGATTTAATTGAATAATCTTGGTGGTCCACTGATAGAGCATATGCAAATATGTGCAGCAGACCCCAGAGGATAATTAATTGAAGCTTACACCATGTGTGGGCCTGCATTCATCTCAGACAAAAGAGTACAAACTCTATTAAAAATATTCATTGCCTGTGACGTAAAGTTCAAGCACAGAGACACACGGGGTATAAAGTGTGGCAGTGAACTGGAACACTGAATGTGTCACTTGTCATCTCCAAGGTCTGAGGGCGCAGCTGAGCCTCGCTCAGCTCTCTTTTCTTTCAGTTCTTTTGGGTGCAGCTTCAGGAGCTGATCATTTCAGAAAAATAACAATATTATTGCTTGAGAAGAATATCAGCAAGTTGTTCTACAAGTCTCCAGAAGACGAAAACATCAGCAACAAATAAAATTGGTTTGGGGTTTGTTTGACATCACAAGTAGATCGGAAATTATCATCTCAGCATTTTCTCTTTAAAAGAGACCCTAGACTGTTTTCTTGAAACATCCACATCTAATGTTCATTTGCTCCTATTTCAGACTAAAGATCCTGGTGCAGATATAATGTATTTTAATTTAGAGGTGTGGACGCCAATCAGGCTTGTGGGGAAACCTCGAGAACTGATCTAACTGCAAAGAGGCCACATTTCCCCTCGCTCTTTTATTTTATTTTAAATTCATCGTTGCCTACTATTCATCTTGTTAACTTCAAGTGTTCATAAAAAGCAGGCAGGCCTCAATGCTACAGCAAACACTGCTTTTCAGGAAAAGCATCATTACACTATCCACAGAAAAATACCAAAGAGTAGCATACTTTGACGTGGTGCTCTCACAACTTCATCTTAAACATGGACACGAGTCCTCATCAGGCAGAGAATGTCAGCCCAGATGGACTCACCTTCTGATCAGTGATGGCTCATTGCTGCTGTGGTGAGTTTAACTCTGATAGTCAGAGTTCAGTGACTGTCTGCACTAATTGTTGGTGCTAATACCTGTCCGCAATTAGCAAAACCAGCTCTTTGCAGCACTGAATTCCATGCTGCTTAATGCTATTAATCTACAGTATCAACTTCTTGCTTTGAGGAGTCTGATCAAAGAGCAATGGAAACCCACAGTTACAGGCAACAAGAAAAGGGCTGAGAAATATGACACAGAAACAGGCAGAGCCAAATTACACCTGAAACTGGAGACTGGGGCCCTCCCTCTGTTACCAGGCCCAAAATGGAACAGTGGGAGCATTTATCCAACAGTATCCCACGCTGCATACAAAGCAGCACAGCCAGAAGGTTGAGGGAGGTGATTCTGCCCCTCTACTCTGCTCTGCCACCAAGTTGGTCAGAGGGATGAAGCACCTTTCCTACGAGGAAAGGCTGGGAGAATAGGGATGGTTCAGCCTGGAAAAGAGGTGGTGTTGGGTGACCAAAGTGTGGCCTTCCAGTGCCTGAAGGGAACCGACAAGAGAGAGGGAGAGAGACTGTTTCCAAGGGCCTGGAGTGACAGGACAAAGGGCAATGGCCTCATACTGAGAGAGGGGAGGTTTAGATTGAATATTAGGAAGAAATTCTTCCCTGGGAGGGTGGTGAGGCCCTGGCACAGGTTACCCACAGAAGCTGTGGCTGCCCCATCCCTGGAANCACACTTTAGACAGATGGTTGAAGAGGCAGCACCACTAATACTCACTATCACGTAAGAAAGCAGAGCACATGAAGAGTAACACTTTCTAATAAAAGTAATTTGACCCTTTTAAATGAATAAAAAAAAATCTGTATAATGGGTAAACACAAATGAATTATTTAAAGTGCTATCGTTAATGCACTACAGTAAAAAAACCCCAGATTTGCTTTTTAGAATGTGCTTCATGTATAAGGTCAGGTGTTTCAAAAGGTGACTTTGCCAAAATAAGTACCACAAGAACAACAGCATTTAGGTAGCAGGATATATCATTATTCAATTTACCAGGTGAAATTTTAGAACCCCATCTGATCAACAGTTTATGTCTGCCACCCACTGCTTATATGCAGACTGTCAATCACTTTGATGCCTGTTGGTCTCATATAATCAAACCATTGGCTCTAGAAGTTTAGAAATTTCCATTTGACAAAAGTATTTCTTGTCTGCCTCCCCTTGTATTTTCACATCTTCGATTTCAACATCTACAGAGATTGATCTGCATTATCCCTTTACTTCATAAATGCAAAGGAACAACTACAGTTTATTTACAAAGTGAACTGTCAGCACGTTTGACAGCTCCGCAGGAAACATATCCAGCAAAAAAACATTGTAATTCAGTAGTCCCCTAGTTTTACATCCTGACTCTCACAACTGTATCTTTATCTCACAAGACAATGGAAATAACAATTAATATTTATTAAAGACTTCTGCTGACCCAGCAACACACATTGCTTCAGCAAATGGCACACCAGGATGCTCCTTCCAAGGTTAAACTGCAGCAGTAGAGAAAACTACAGGACAACACCTCTTGAACAGACACGACGCCTCCAATGACCTTGCCTGCATTTTCTTCCATTTAATTCATAGCTCAGTGAGAGCCAGAGTCTGGGAGCTGTTTTTCTTTGTCAGGTGGTTTCTTCAAGCTCAGGGTACAGTAAAGTGACATGGAACTTGCTTTTTTGGCAACAGCTCACTATTGCGTAAGAACATCTTCAGCCTCAAGCAGGCAGAAGTGATGTTTTTTAACGTGAGAGCAGTTCATCTTTACCAGACATTTGTAAGAGTGTATCTGTATGGTAATGAAAAATATCCTGGTGAAGACTAGTTCATTGAGAAACATCTTATGTAAAGTGCAAATGTTTATTTCATTTGTGTCAGAGTACAGGGTCGGGGACAGAAGAACAATGAACAGACAGACATCACACTCAATGTTACCCATTTCACGTGTTTTTAAAACAGCAAAGAAAACCCCAGAGAAAACCACCCTTGGTATTGGGTGGGAACATTATTTTTTATCGACTTCTTTAGGAACTTGTTTAAGTTTTTCTTATATTGACTCTGGCTTTGGAAACACTTTTAAAGGACTAGCCAAATCGTATCCAAAGAAGTCAAATTAACTGCTGTTTATCATATGGAGTATTACTCAATTCTCCTCTTACCCGTAGAAAACATGAACATAAGGAAGAGATTTGCAAGGCAGGGAATATTTATATGAAACCCAGAAGTGAAAACTCCTTCCCTCCTTTTTTTCTTTCTGGATTACACATTGTATCAGGAAAGCAGATCTCAGGCTACATTTCAAGACTACAAAACAGAGGATTTGTAAAGAAATATGTTTTTACAGGATCTCTCACCCTATAGACTCTTTGCAGAATCAGCAACTTTAGAGATACTCCAGATCTACAAAGTAACTATGCAATGCAGAATTTTTACAGATTTCCAGCTACTCAGTATAGCTCGACTTGTTATGTACCTTCTGACATTAAATTGTTTCTGAATGATTTTCTTCTGGCACACCAAATTTCCTTGCGTTCTTTATGGTATCCAGCCTCTACGTGGGTGTAGCCCCTTCCCAGCTCCAAAGTGTGGCAAGTTCTGAGATGTATTTATGGCCAGGAGAAGCACAATACTTCAGAATTGGCACAAAGAGGAAAAAAACCCCAACACCCATGGTAAGTCCTGTCTGAAAATACCAATATTTATTTGTTCGTTTGCTTTAAACCCAGATTCCTGGTGCCTACTGAAGCTCCAGGCACCACGTAGCTCATGGAACGGGAATCACAGATCATCTCTTATCTCCTTATCAGCCCAGTTTTGTGCGCCCTGCTCTGATGAAGGTGGCAATGACATCTCTAGAACAGGCCATTGGCTGTATGGACAACAATGTTACTCTTTAATGGTGGACATCACAATAAAAAAGTCACGTGAAGACACAGCCTTTGAATCTATTTTTGAATATTATTCTCTCCCTACGCCATTTGAACCTCATAAAGAAATGAATTCTAACAGTGGAAGGCTGGGGGGAAAAAGGAAAAAAAGACATCAGTTCACCAGCAACTTCTCATGCCACATGAAGAATGGGGACTAAAGTAAATTTTCCATGTTGAAAACAAACTGTCACTTGAATAACTCTTCCACGGAGCACGAAGTTAGGGAGTTTGACTGTACTGTTGCCTTGGGCTGGGAAGTTTCCCCATGCCTGTTGACTACATGGTGTGCTAACACTCAACACGCTCCTGATCCATGCCCGCCTCAGGCAGGGCCTCTGAGGATGCTCTGCCAGTGACCAGTCAGCAAAAAACACTTGCCATGGTCTCCTCCCTCCTCATGCCCTCTTCCTGCAGATAATTAAGGCAAAACCATCCAAACAAAACAATTCAGCCTACTTCACACATTTTAAAGGAACAGAAAATGCACAAGCCTAAATACATATTGGTTGAACAAATCCAGATAAAATTTATTTTCACTTTCATTTGAAGAGTTCTAATCCTGAAATGACAGGCATTGCCCCATAACTAAAGTTTTTAACGACTTAGTGCCAAGCTAAAAGCTTGATTTCATAGTACATTGTATAAAAGCAAACATGGTCTTCACAAAATAAACATTTTCAGTGTTTTGCAACAAAGAACATTCTAGAAAGTGAAAACAGAGCAATGTATGAGGCAAATGAAATAAAATCTTAAGTTCAAGCAATAAATTCATCAGCTTCCCCAAAAGCAAGTGTGAACAAGCAATAGTGCCTTGCCATGAATGTTGTTCATATTTTTCCTCATTAGGCAGAAGGTATTTTGAGGCAAAGAATTTGTACTGTGACCATGGCTCGAAACTACTTCGCTGCGCAGGTGAAATCAGAAATTTGTCCCTTCACCTCTCCACCTCCCAAAATAAATACACCACTTTAAGCTTTTGAAAATTTCTGTCTGCATGACAGCTTTCACTTGTTTACTGCAAAAAATTTGTTTCTATGGCTAGGGAAGGGAAACTGCAGATCACCCTGAATGTTCACAGCTGGTGTTCCAGTAGGGATCATATTACTTAGATAAAATAGGAGTTTCAATACCAGAAGAACCACATGTAACCCCCTTTCCCCAGTGAAACAGGCAGACTGATAGACCTGGCTCAGTCTAGAAGCAAAGCTAGAAGTTTCTTTCAGCCATGTAGCTCAGTGACATACAGCTTTAAATACATCAATATATTCCTCTTCTAGCTTGTATTAGGTAGCCACACATTTAAATGAAGATATACTCTAACGTTTAAAAAAACTTGCTCATATTTAAACTTTTCTCCTTTTCTCCTTCAAAAAAAAAAAAAAACCACACAAAAAAAACCAACCAAAAAACAACACAACAATCTGACAAGAAAATGGGAAACTTATGAGCTAGAATGTGACTCCCATAGGTTGGAAAAAGTAACTGGAAGTTTCCCACCATCACCACTGATGGCTCCATTCCCTTAACCAACAAACCCAGAAAGTTTCATATTAGCAACTGTGATCAAGCTAACATATGCAGTAAGCATTTCTAGACCTATACTTAAGAAAGGCCTCTCATTCCACTCCATTTTCTTTTCTGGAAAGAATTTAAGCATATTATTATGTGCTTAACCGATTAACTTAAAAGTATAGCTGCATGGGGTTTTTTGCTAAGGAAAAGCAAGAAAATTAGAAGTTTATTCACAATCCTAAATTCCTGTTAACAGAACAGCAAAACAGCTATTTGTGCCATTCAATCTATACAATTCCAAACCTTAAATGCTACCAGCAACTCATTTTTGTGCACAGCCTCTGTATTCATTTCCATCTAATAGTACATTCAATAGGCTTTATGTATATCAAAAAGCACAGAGCATTTTAAACATCTTTGAAGACAGTTTGATATAACTGCCTATAAAAACCGATTTTGGCTAAGCCCAAACCACACTAAAAAAACCCAACAAAACAAACCAGTGATAAAACTTGCAATAAAATTTAATTTAACTTATCAAGCTTAAAAAAAAAAAAAGGCACCAGGTAAGATAAACATCTCACTAAAACGAAACATTAAAATTTATCTGAATTCAACATTAGAATTTATTTGGAAACTATAATGACACAGAAAATAGTTCTTTTATTCATGACAACAGAATTTAGAAAGCATTTCCCACAGCTCATTGCTTTTAGTTCTGGGTTGGGAGCCAAACCACCTACATGAAGAGTCAGAGCTACAAAGGAACTTCAATGCTAACAGTCATCTTCCAAATCACGTAAATCATAAATATTACATCAATTCTGCATCTGCAATATATCATCACCACACTACTGCATCACAAAAATTGCCAGTTGATGCATTAATGAAATTACCCTAAGCACAGGTTTCTGAAAGCTGATGTATTACATCCACGTAGCCACCCACAGCTCTGATTCAGACCATCCAAATTCAGCCTGGAATTATTTCCTGATGAAAATCAATACCTAACTTTTACCGAGATGAGTTGCACTATTCCCCAGAATCTTCAAACAGATGAATAAGACATTTTTGCATGTATTCATCCATCAAGACTTGTCATCCTTAAAAGAACACCAAAAGAAACCAAAACCAAAGTGACACAGCAAGAACTTGGGCTTCCCTTGCTAAATACCTCTGCGTAAATAAGTGTGCCGTAATTTTCTAGCTATAAA
>VYZQ01065279.1:2138-12495 GCA_013400655.1 Mystacornis crossleyi
GCAGCACCGTTCACCACCACCCTCTGGGCCTGGCCATCCAGCCGGTCCTTAAACCAGCAAAGAGTGCTCCTGTCCGAGCTGTGGGCTGCCAGCTTGGATGGAAATGGTAGAGTTATTTTGCATATTGCTGCATATCTGAAAATCAAGCCTATATTTTGAGAAAAAAAATTCTGAAAAATATTCTAGGGATAGTCTCTTTAGGAAGTCTTACTGATGCCTTGAGTGGCTACTTAGAAACGGAGACTAGACAGGAGTAAAGGAATGAAGGTAGGTATTTATTTGAAAGGCCTTCAAAGGTACACTCTGGGGAGCCAAAGGTTACATCCAAGATGGACAACAAGTCACAAGTTCTTCACACTTTAATAGGTTTGGTTCATTTGCATATCAGGGTTAATTCTCCAATTAAAGCTTCAGTTAATGATGTAATTTCTCCAATTTCTCCACCTCTCTAGAGTCCCTAGTTTACACCTTTTGGGCCTAGGACAATCTGAATGTCCTTGAACAAGCTTGGAGAGGCTTTGTTATGTCTGTCTGGCGTAAGAGAACAGCAGCTAGCAGGCTACAAGAAACTTCAGAGTTACACACTAGGCAATATAGGATTTGAAAAATATAAACGCTAGAACCTAAGGCATCATTCCCTCCTTTAGAGGCTTGACAAGGCCTCTACATTGTTGAGACTCTAATTCTAAATATTCTAAATATCTACTAGTAATATGTGTCTAACAACAGTATAAACAAAAATTATACATACAATTTTTATGAAAAATTCTTTAATCCAGGGCCAGTTTGGTAACCATGAGATCAGGGTATGGAAGACATACCTGATCAGAACTTAGTGTGTTATCTTTTAATGCTATCTAATGTAAGATCTGAGTTAATTCTCAAATTGTAAACAGATTTTGCTGATCTTTCCACTTTGATCTATAGTCAATTGTTAGTTCTGTATCCAAATGAATGTCTCTGGATACACTTTGGACTAGAATCATATGTAAATCCCAGTTTCAAACCTGAGTCAGGGTTACCAACTGTGTAAATAATAAGCACAGGGAAAAAAATCATTTAAACAACATCATCTTCATTTGTATGAGCCTCTGTTTACTCAGTTGTTTCGGGAGCAGAAGCCTTCTTAACTCTGGAGTAGTGAATCCTGGGTCCTTTGCTGGCGACTTTGACTGCCGTAAGGGTTGTCAACAAAATCTGGAATGGTCCTCTACACTTGGCGTGTCGAGAATCACTGTCCCACCACTTAACGTAGACCCAGTCTCCAGGCTGGAAGGGATGTGCAGGAGTGTCCAGTCCTGTGGGTCTGGATAAAACGATGCAATTCTGAAGCTTCTGCAAAGTGGAACCTAAAGCCATTAGATACCACTGCAAATCAAGTTTCCCCCTCATATGAATTTCACCCGGAACATGTGGAATTTGATACGGCCTGCCATACAATATTTCATAGGGACTGATGCTATCCCTCCACCTCGGTTGTATTCCAATCCTCAGTAAAGCTATAGGCAAGGCCTGAACCCATGTCATGGATGTCTCTTGACAAATTTTACTAATTTGTGTTTTGAAGGTTCCATTCATACGTTCAACTTTACCACTTGCTTGGGGTCTGCAAGGTGTATGCAGATCCCAAGCAATTCCCAAAATCCGACTAACCTCCTGAATCATATTTGCAACAAAATGTGGTCCCTCTCTGATGACACACACAAAGGAACCCCAAACCTTGGTATTATATGATTCAGCAAAACTTTGACCACCTCCTTGGCTGTGTTAGTGTGACATGAGTATGCTTCAGGCCATCCGCTAAAGGTGTCAGCACTAAAAGACAGCTAAAACCATGAGCACTAAAATTTACATTTTTTTTATACTCATAGACTGGATTTTTGGTAAATTGAGGATGTAGTTCTTTCTCTCTTTTCCCTTAGCACTACTGCCTATGTCAATGAGACTTTGTTCGCTCAGCTAAGGATTTTGCCTTACTCAACCCAGCTCTCTACTATACTGTACAATAATTTAAATCTTGGCAAAGATGTTATAAGGTACTGGTAATAACGTGAAGATCTGATCAAGAATTCACTGCCAGTAGTAAAAGGGGTTTGGGGCAATAACACAAGCCCTCTGTAAGCAGATAGTATCTGACTGATTCCATTTTACACTGATTTTTTACTAAATAACTGATTCTCTAAGATACAGGAAACCAGTGAAGAGTCAAGTCTTTCTACAGCATGTTTTAGCATTGTCAGCTGCACAACTTCTTTGTCTAACTAGTGTCTACAGATTACTCTTTTACAGATTTACTTGGCAGTTTCAGAAAGATCTGATTAAATATTGGGCATTGAGTTAAGATTTAATATATCACTTCAGGTAGCTACTGCATCTTCCTAAATCACCTACGCTTTTGAATGATGACTGCATACCCTCTTGATGAAAAAAACTTCATGTTCTGATCATATGATTAATTTTTGTAATCTGTAAAATTCAACACATCAATTAATCATTTAAATAGCTCTTTTGTATCAACACTCAGGGGTGTTTTTGCAAAGTATGGATAACATGCTTTTAGGTGAGACTAAGCCAGAAACAGTGGCAACTTTTCGTTGTAGTATCCCAGCTTGGGAGCAAGCTGGGGAATGATTTATAGAAGGCTTTTTCAGGTGGGTTCAAGTTCTTCCCTTTGAGTTCTGTGCAAGCTCTTTATTGGTTGTAAGTTGTCACTCTGTACCCCAAGTTTCCAAGGTTACCATTCTTCTGAATTATGTTCCTCCCCTTCAATTGGTTATTCCCCTTCCCCTGCCTACCAGGCGGAGACTCCTTATCCCTCTTCTCCCTCTCTCCCACCCCTTGGGTGGAGAGTCCCTGTCAATCCCTCCATGGCACTCCCTTCCCTCTGGAAAGTTCGCCCTTACTCGGTGTGACATTGGTTCCTGCCCCTTGATCCCTTGTCTGTACCCTCCCTGTTGGCTGTTCCATTTTCAATTCTCCCTGAGTCCGCCCGTGTGCCCCTATCCCATTGGTTTGTGAGCTAGCCCTCCCCCTGTTCAGAAAAACCCCTGCAAGCCCTGGGATCCCGGTCTTTTGTCTGTGGAATGCTTGGCAGTAAAGCCTGCGGAGACCCGCACGAAGGATCCCTTCTGCTTCTTTGCTCCTGCGGACGCGCGCTGCCATCAGGTGACAGCTTGGCACCCTGAAAGGACACTGCACTGTCCACTGTGCTGCACAGGCCACCAGGGAGCCTGCAGTGGGACGCAGTGGGCTTTGGGCAAAGCCTACACCCAGCGTCAACTTTTGGGGGAAAAAAAACAGACTGGAGGGATTCTACAATGATGGAGGATGAAGAAGGAAGCTGAGGGAAAAGTACTGTCTCATAAAAAAACATCATTATGTGAAATGGTGAAATGGTGGCAAATGGTGGCAACTTGATGGCAAAGCAAAAGAAGAAGTTGGGATGTTGACTGGTGACATCTTAGATGGAGTTGAAAAGTTCCCACATCAAGGGCAGTAGGAGAGGGAGATCCAAGATGCAAAAGATTTATATTTTCATTTGCCAGGTGCTTATCAGCACTTTAGAGATGATAAACTACTCCACTTACACTATTTCTGATAACTCTATCCTCTGTTGGCAATGTGGAGTGTTCTTGAGCTTTTCCGCAAGTAGTTCTAAGATGGTGATTTCAGAGGAAGTGTTGATGACAGCCCAGTTTAATTTCTGTCTCATTTAAGTACATCACTGAAATGTGCTCACCTAGGAATTTCTTTTACATAGACTCATATACTAATATTAATAAAGAAGACCATGGTTTGTACATGGACAAATAATATTCTTTACTAGTATTTATCTTTAATGTAATATAGTTAACTCAGAAAGCTGAGTAGTAGTGGTTTTCAGTTCACATCCATTACCTATGTATTTTCCTTCTGTGAGATGCGAATTAGGAGAAAGAAAAGCAGGCTCCAAACTTTAGAGGATATAAGGAAAGCTTTATTAATAGAACTAAAAGAAAAAAATAAGAGTCAGAATAAACCTTCAGAACACTTCTCTTCCCCCCATCTCTTCTTTCTTTTCCAACTGACAACGTGAAGAGACAAAACTTGGGATTTTTTCCAGTCAGTTTACCACCTCTATAACAGTCTTTCCTCAGTTTACTTAGGGAGAGGATTCTCTCATCCCAGGCCATGGGGACTTCTCCACAAGAAACAGTTCTCTTGTGGCTTCAATGTCACAGCGAAACAGCCGCCCGGAATGGTTCTCTGTTTGCAGTGTGAAAATCTCCTCCCTCGACTCACAGCTTTCCCCACAACTGTTTTCGAGGGTTCAATCTTTAACTAATGGGGTACCATTTTAAGGATGAGCTGTTCGAAGCAAAGGTCCTCTTCATCTGTCTCTGGGATCATCTTCATCTCTGGGAACAGAGGTCTTCTTCCCTGGGAGCAAGGGTCTTCATCACTATCTCTCTCTGTTCAAGCTTCTCATTAGATCACAGCTACTTTAGCATTTGCTTGTTTCAGCACAGGTACCTTTGCTCATGGTTGCAGTTTGAACTCTCCACCCCCCCAATGCTTTCCATGAATTACAGGGGTACTCCGATGTATCATAGTTCACCACCATAGCTTTACAAACAAATTTCAGCTTCTAGGTTTGAAGCATCTCCCCTTTCCCCTCTCTCTGGGCTTCACCTCTTCCTTCTTCACTGACTTTGTTGTCTCTCTGGTGTTTTCTTCACAAGCCTTCACCTTCCCCTTTGCTTTGACTTGGGAGAGAGAATTGATCTCTGCAGGTTTCATCTGTTCTGGGGAATCTTACAGCTATGAAAGAGTTAATCTTACCCAGGCCTTGTGTCTGGAATTTGTCTCTCACTGTTGGTCATGTGATCTCTTCCGGGTGGCTGCCGGAGCTCTTTTCAGTGTAGAATTTCATTTTGTTGGCCGCACTGCGGGGGGTGGGGGCTGCTCTAAGGGAGCAGAAGCGGCTGAGATTTTTGCCAAGCCGTGCCGCGGGGCCAGCCATGCTGGGCCAAGCAGACCGCCCAGTTATGTGTCCAAAAGCCAGAAGCAAGAGAGTTTCCCAGGGTTTGTTCATTCCTAAAATGTGAATTCACAGAGGCTTGTCAACCTTTCTTAAGTGGCTTAACAAAGCTCTCAATATTCAAACTAGCTAGCTGATTGGTTTTGTCAGGTTTGGAGGAAGCTGTCAGCAACCCGATGAAAAAAAATCACTTCCATTGCTGGTGGAACCAACCTATGCTAAACCACAAGAGAAAGTTACCCTCTTCTGATCCAAAAGCAAAAAAAAGGATGTAAGGATTTACCAAATCGCCTAATTCAGGAGATCTAGTTTGCCTCAAACACATTTCTCATTATATACTGTTTACAACTCCTTCTGTTCAGCCTTATCAGTGGGTTGCATCATCTCCTATAAATGCAGGTTTTTAATTCAGGGTAAAAGGTACTTGAGCAACAACAACTTAATAGCAACAAGGCTGTGGGCTTAATTCCCGTATGGGTCATTCATTTGAGTGGGACCTGATGATTATTGTGGTTCTCTTCCAACTCAGAATATTCTGTGACTGTGTATGGATAAGTAGGATAGGGGGAAAAAAGCTCTTTCATTTCTTCTAAAGCTAACAAGTAGTCCTATAAAAGTAACTCTTTATTCTAACACCATCAAAAATGTAACCACAATAATACAGAAGTGTTCCGTCCAAAGGCTGGCAATTAAAAAAAAAAAAAATTAAAAATAAATTCTCAGCCTCTCCCGTACTTCTGGAAAAAAATGAGTTATTTTTTGAAATATTTTATTTAGTTGCAAAAATACAAAAACTGGAAAAAATTTAAAACTTATTTTGTTTGATTTGAAAACTAGAATTTTGATTTTACGTAAACATTAATGTTTCACTTTCAAAATCTTGAAATAAAAAATGCTGTGTTTTCTCAGTATTATTTCTTTTCTGTATATTAAAGCACCGTATTTTCTCAGTTCTGATCATCCTCTACTTTCTGATACTTTTACTGCATCCTAAACAAGGCAATATATATCTACTCTGGAAAATTTTTAATTCTGAAGTCTTCATCCAGATTAATCTGAGTTAAATATTAGATTGTTTAACTATAGAGATATGAATCACATAACCTAGAAATCTGGTCACTCCTCTAGGTTTCCTCTATAGAAGTGAAAATGTTGTGGCAGACCTTAAATAAGCTGAAATTCTCTTTGGGACACCTAATTCTCTGCATAAGCAGTTTAAGGAAATTTAATCAACTATGCTTAAAACTTGCCTGAATTATGTGGCAAAAATCTGTGTTGAAAAATAAGTCGTAAGTAGCTGATAAACTACAATTGTTTGGGGGGGGGGGGGTTGATAATAAACATTATTTACTCCCAGTGTGGCAAGTATACATTTTCCTCTTTTCCCTACACTACCTCAATTCTGCATTGCAAAGTGAACTCAAAATACTGAGCATTATTTGTTTTCAGTAATGTCTGATTCTGCAGTACACACAAACATAAAAATGTGTACCAGACTTTGTCTGTTAGGGTTTTGCATTAAAGTATGACTCAATTATTTCACTATTATTGAGGTAAAGAAACCTTTACTAGTTTCTCTCCAAGTTGCCTTCTTCAGGAACAGCCAAGGACTGGCAGTCTAATAGCTGCTTATCCTGAATGTCTTGTCTGCCAAGTTGTTTCAAATGTTTCTATTTATTTTTCTTCTACTGTTTCTGGAGCTTTTATGTATGATTCTGTTTGTAACAACAATTGAAAGTTTTTGTTTGTATTGATCAATTTTTAAGAAATGTATGATTCATCAACTTCATTCTTCTATGTCGTAATAACTGGGATACATGTCTGAAATATAAAAAATTTCAAAAGACAAATTAAGCAAAATTTACAGCTCCCAGCCTGACCTAGAATCCAGACTTCCCTTTTTTTTTAATTTCTGAAAGAACATATCTCTTTTTGCTGTGGCTGTATAAAGTCATACAAAACAGGGATAAAACGCCTGGGCTTTGATCCTGCCATTCAGCCCATGTGGACGCTACTGATCCAATCGCTGGGTCATGGCCCAACTGAATAAGCACAGGAAACAATGAACTGACTGAACACAAAAGGCTGTCACTGATCTCGGTGGGTGTTTTGCCTCAGAAAAATGAGTCCTTAACTGATAGAATCGGTGCTCTAAAGCTTCCATAAGTATGCATGTCTGAGGCTGCTAATTGTTTTCTGTTTTCAAAACAGTGTTTTGGTTTTTAATTTTTTTAATTTTTTGAAATGTATATTTTAAATTTTTTTTAAACAAGAGAAATGAAAGAATAAAACAGAAAAAGAGAAGACCATTAAATTTGTTGGTGAATCATTTTTCCCACCTAGACTCATTATTTTCAATGCATTGTAAAATACTAATTTCAAGACCTAAAGGAAAAACACAAAGAGTAATACTGTGTAGGGATAGAATAGTATTAAATAATAAGGAAATTATAAATTATAATGCCTAGGCCTAGGATTAAAGAGTTTGGGATTCCTAAAATTTTTGATTGCTCAATCTGTTAGTAAAGTGTTTTGTGGCTCTTTGTCCAGTATAACTTCTATGCTATACTTTACTATGTAGGTATTGTATGTACTTTGTACCATTTGTAAGTACAAGAAGAGTGGTATCAATGCAATTAATTGAAACCTGTCCCTTACATTGAAAAGTTTGATGGCAAAATTTACAGAATGTTATGAGACCATTTGATTAAAAGAGTTTTTTATGCATGATTTCAAATGGACAACAAGTAGAGTCATTGACTTGGTAAGACCTACTTTTGGAATTACTGTTATTTCACTCCTTTTGAAGTGATTAAGAATCACTCAAGGTAAATTTCATGGGACATTTGATTTTTTGTTGCTATAACACAGTTCAAAGGAGGAAACTGAAAGCGTCCCATCTTTCAAAGAAAAAAAAATACTTTTCACAGAAAATTCAATCTGCTTTCCTTAAGGCTGACTTCTTCTTTCTTCTGGTTCTGATTAAAAATTATGGCCACCTTTATCCATATTAATGTTTTTGGTACTTCTGGTCACCTTCTTCTTCCTGGTTTGCAGTGTAATGGGTCACATTATGACAGCTTAACTGTCAGCCTAGAACAGCTCTGCTCCTGTCAGAACACTATGGTTGGTTGGTTGCATGGGTTTCCGTTACTATTCTTCTTTATACAGCAGCAGAATTTATAATGGAATTGTAAAGGAATTTATAGAAGATTATAAAGGAAACCTAAGCATGTATTTTGGATTGCATGCTTAACTTGAAGATACATAATGTTTGTCCAGCTTCTGCTTGGAAATCAGACTACTCCAACTGAAATCTTTATTTATCAACAAGCTTGTTTAGACTGGGAGTAATAAACTTAGACATGAAACAGAAAAAAACTAATCATTGTGAATTCTGGCTGAGATCCACTACTGTCTAAGTGGGAATTAAGGAATATTTAATGCAGAATACTTTTAGAAGACTTCTGTGAAAAAAAGATATCACAAGCAATAATTTTCAGTTCTACATATGCTATTACACATTATTAAATCATGCAAATAAGTATGTATTTCACCTCATCACAGCAGCATTTCATTTAGGACCTCATTACAGATTAATAATTCTCATTATTGCCAAGATGCAAATCAGCATGTCTGAGTGGTCAGTAAGATGATAAAATTCAAGAAATCCAGGAGATGCTTCTGTCGTGGTCTTACTCCATCACAAGCAGAAGTGGCAATCTCACTTTTCTGATTGCTCCAGTTGTGTTCTCCCAGTTTACCTTATTACTCCTATTTGCACTGCGAGACAGACAGAAGAAATGTTAATGTTGAGAATGAATCCTGTAAAAGAGAAGGAAAAAGTTTTCAGCCAGATATGCTCTCTGATCTTGTTCCATGGGTACCTCTGTAAATGTTAGTTCCATGAAGGTGATAGGACTTTCAGCTGCACTCCCTGCTTCCATCCAGAGTGAAAATCTTTAAATTCAGAGTGAAATCCTTAAAAAGTATAATTTTAGTGATTTTATTGCAGATATCTGTGGGACAGCAGACGCAAAAGCTACGGCTTAGTGAGTTGTGCCATTTGGAAATACTGCAGGTGTATAATTACTTGTTTTCCCATTAGATGCTGATTTGATATTTTGGCATACTATATTGTTATACCACATGTGATGACTTGTTTATTTTGTTACCAAGATTGCTTCCTGGAGGGTGACTCACTGAGAAAGTAAAAAAAAATTGCAGAATTGCATTGGTTTTCTTTGACTCACTTTCACCTGAGCTTTAGCAAGTTTGGTAATTAAGAAGAGATGCTTTTTTCCTTCTTACGTATGATAATAAAAGCTGAATCCTTCACCTGCTGTCTTCTCTTTAAAGCATGGTTTTTCCTCTTGCAGTTTTAGAAATTTATCTTAAGCTAATCTGTTTCTTTACGTGTGTAGACTGTTAACAGTTTCTTACATGGTAAGGCCATCAGACAGGAGAATAAGGTGACACATCCATGGACAGGCATGTCCTAACTTGACAAGATTAATGAATTACCGCAGCATTCATACTTCATTTTGATTTAGTAAAACATCACATACTTCTCTATGTTAGACATATAGACAGAATGTCTATAGAAAGAATAGGCTATTAAGAATTAAAAAACAAAACAAAANTTTTATGTATATAGATAGAATTTTCAAATGAAATTAATTTTATTCTACTCTTACCCACATACAGAGTACAGGTAAATAAGCAAAAATATGAATCCTTCATATTCATTCCATTCAAAAAAATAGTCTGCAAAAGGCCTTGGACAAAAAAACTGAGAGAGCTCCGAGCTGCAAAAAATTGCTGCTGTCTTAGGCTAGAAGTAAATGACTGCCACTCTGGAATGAAGAGAAACCAACAGAGTAAATCCAGGGATTACTTTGAGATGAATTTCTTTCTTGGCTGTTGCATGTCTCCCTCAAATCCAGTGGAATCCAGTTTCCCATTGAAAACGCAGGAAAAAACACAAAAGAAATGAAAGGTGAAAGATAATGGAGAAATAAGGTGAAAGTAGAATAGAAAATAGAAAACTTAAAATCAGTGATAGATAAAAGCATTAATAATAAACAAAGAAATGTCTTCTGGAAAGAAATGAAGTTGTACTGCATGTCTAGCGAGAACACAAAAGTGTTACATCAATAACATCATTCTGTGACTCTAAGTTGTGATGTAACCCCAGCCAGAAACTCAGCCCCACTCAGAAGCTCACTCACTTCACCCAGTGGGAAGAGAATTGAAAGGGTCAGTGGGAGAAAACACATGAGTTGAGACTAAAAGGGTTTAATAGGTAAAGCAAAATACACACACACAAGTAAAGTG
>VYZQ01065279.1:21669-31950 GCA_013400655.1 Mystacornis crossleyi
TCTGTTTCCATATTTTTAATAGACATCTGGTGTTTTATTCCTAAGGCAGGAAAATTACTGCAAATTATTAGAGATAATAATGCGTCCAACATGAAAATCAGAATTTTAGAGAAGAGCTGCAAAGTCTAATTCCGTTTTCAGAGCTAAATTTTCTGGAGAAATATCTTCTAAAGTTTAAGTTGAGGTATTTGATTTATAATACTGAGAATTCTATAAGTTTTAAATTCTAATTCGATAGCTTCCAAGGGCTCAGCTGGTGTTTGTGTATGGTACTGTATTACACATTGCTGCACCGGGAAGCTCGGACATATCTGAGGGTTACATATATATAAAAGTAATCCTTTAATAATATTTCTCCCTCAGCACAGAAGAATTAAGGAAACACAGTTGACTTCACCCCTACTTCTTGTCAGATGCAAAAAATATTAACAAAAAGATTATGGTTTTAAAATATAGTATAAAAAATACCAGAGCTTCATCAATGATAATGCTGATTACATACATTTATATAGAATAAAATTTTATACATTTTTTAATGTACTGTCATGGCTACAGAGGAAACAGCTGGAGTTACTAGCACTGTTTAATTCCATACCACCCACAGCATGGCCGTGGCATGATTTCAGCAGAAGGAAGCTGAGGCCAGAAATGGAAGGGTCTCCATCTTTTTTCTGGCTCGAGGCAGGGTGTGTGCAGGCATTGTGTCAGAGCCAAGCCCCTTTCTGCTACCAGCGGTTCCTTTTCCCATTCCTCTGAGCTGCAGTTTTTGTGGGTAGGTGCTGAAAGACAGTGCTGGCAAGCCTGGGATGTTGCTCTGTGAAAAAGAAAAGGGAGAGAGCAGCGGTGGCGCAGAGTGAGCCCAGCCAAGCCATGTGGAGCAGGAGTCCGCCACTGCCACCACCAGCACCACTGAGAGCTCCAGTCCCACTCCTGTAAAGTCAGACCCAGAGAAAGGTTCCCCTAACCTGGTTCAGAGCCCTGTCAAGTCCCACCTGGTTTTGTCTTGTCCTCTTCTTTCCATTATTTTTGGGCTCGGGGGAGGATAGTTAGTCTGTGAGCCTCCCTGACATATACTGCCTTTCTTTTCCCGTATACCATGTGGCCAGTGCAGGGCCAGTTGCCACTTTGCCTTTGTCTGGGAAACCACACTCAGTGCAGTCTTCAGGAAGCATTTTTGTTTGTTCAGTGGTGAATATCCTTTTGTAGGTAAAATGCTCTTGCTTTTGTACACTCTTTTATTAATATTATTGTGTTTATTGGGATTTTTCAGTAAATTGAGATTCCATTAAGAAAAATTGAGATTCCATATAATCTCTTCGTAGTGTTTCTTTCACAATCAGAAGGGAGCAGGAAAAGGGGGCAGCTTAAGTGGGTTTAACTTTCCCGCTGGGTTTTAAACAAGCACAATAATTATTGGAATCTGTCATTTCACTCATGTTTTCCTTGCCTGATAAGAGTGCTCTGACGAGAGTGCCTTCAGACTAAAGGCTATCTGGGTGATAACTATGTTTGACCTTTTATCCTCATGCAATTTCACTTCTTGTCTGAGGGTTTCTAGCAACCAGCTGGAAACATGGGCCTATGGGAATGAGCTCTCTGAGGATCTGGAGGATGCTAAAGACAATATGATGCCATAACAAAGTTATCCTCTTCTGATCCAAAAGCAAAAAAAAAGATGTAAGGATCTGACTCCTACTATCACCAAATAGCCTAATTCAAGAGACCTAGTTTGCCTCAAACACACTTCTCATTACATATGGTTTACAATCCCTTCTATTCAGCCTTATCAGTGGGTTGCATCATCTCTTATAAACACAGTTTTTTTACTTCAGGGTAAAAGGTACTTGAGCTTCTAATCCAGCAGTGAAAATCTGCAGGAAGATAGCTGTTTTTTTAATGTATTATAGTACTGTACCTCCCATGACACTAAGCCTAATTTCTATGGTTAGAAAATGTGAAAATCTAGATCAAGGTTGGAATGCAAACCACATAACAGTAGACCTAGGGCAGCATGAAGAAATGCACAGTTAGAAAATAATATGTAGAAACTGTACTTGAACAAGGAAAAATTAAAAATAGCTCAACTTTAAAAGAAAAATATGGTTTGTAAAAGCACTGTCAGCTGGCAGTTAGAGAAGTCCTTCAATCAACGTTTCATATCCAGTTGATTTCTGAATCAAAATTTGTAAACTTGCTAGAGGAAGAAGATCTGTGCAGCCCATGCATGTACCCTTTCATTCTCATTCTGCCCTTGAAGAAAGGAGAATGACTTATCTCAGTGAGCTGAGGAAAAGAAAACAGATGTATAAATAGCTCCATATCTTACAGGAGGAATTATGGGGAATAATAGGGAAGTTCTGCCATCACATGCTTCCTCTTACTTTACTGTGTGGTAGATTTGAAGGTGAAATTTCTGAATGTAAGGTGATGTTTTGCATTCCCGCAATGATTTGAAAAAGTAAACCTTCAAATACCTTTTGAATAAATTTAATGTGTGGGTAGTGTATAACTTGAATTCAGATATTATATAGATCTGTGCAGATTTTCCTTTTGGATACAGTAGCCTTTCCACTTGATGTAACAAATGAAATTTGAACTCCAAATAAAATTTGCATTCAAATTTGAAAACTTCAATAAGAAATACGTTTCTACATTTCATCTTTTTTTTTTCTTTCCTATAATCTATCATTTCAACACTTCAATATACAATATTACAATACACAAGCTTGATCCAAAACTTAGCAAACTAGGAAATGTCACATTACAGATTACAGTCACAGTCAATGACAAGACACTTTCTTTTTGTGACAAATATGAAAAAATTATTCCAATACTTTTAATATTCGGTTTGCTTCCTTTAGTTAACAGGGGAAAAATAAAAAAGGCAAACAGAAAAGCTCAGTCTAAAGAAATGGATAAAATTTCTAAACTACATTTTTGTGATGCTGCTTTTTTCAGGGAGAGGAGAGGAGAGGACAGTAAGCTGTCTCAAACCAATTTATGTGGGCAAAGAATTAATGAAAATGATAGTAAATTATATAATGGCTTCAGGCTTGAAAAATGCAATAGCACTCGTTTCCTAATGGTTCTTTTGAAGCCAGCTTTAAGTAACATTCACATTTTATTCAACACTACAAGTGGAATTTCTATATTTGACTTCCAAAGATAGCAAAGGTAACATTGAAATAGTCTTGATTTTTAAATTTTTCTTTCCATTTCTTATAATGAAGTCATACAGACAACAATGCATATCACGTAGAAATTTTACCCTTAAGAAAGCATTTTTCAACTGATATTTCCACAGAAGACAGCAAATATTATCCATTTAAAACGGTCAAATGTAAAGTAAGAGGGAAAGAAGGCCTCAGTATTAAACCCAGTTCCTTTTCTTGACATAAATCTGTTTTTTTGCAGTACATATAGTTGAAAAAGCATATTTTAAAATCAGGTTTGGTTTTTAGGACAGAAAGGAATAAATTTCAGCTATGTGAAAGATCCTATCCTGGCAGCGAATCTTATGTCCTGTAGCATGTTTAATTTGAAAACTTTGGTATTTTGCTTTCAAGTTTAATGTGTACTATAGATTTTGGGAAGATAAGTATTGATCTGCAATATAGAGGGCAATTAGAGATGCTTCATGGATACTATTAGATAGAAGGCTTGAGTCTGTCACTTATATTCAGATATCCAGTGCCACTTGAAATGGCCCAGCCATATGCTATTTCTGAAAAGTGCTGTTATCCTAGAAAACCTGTGTCGTATTATCATATCCCAGTATTACGGGCCTGTTGTAGAGCCTGGCTATAATTTTAAGAGTCCTGTAAGCGGACCAAGTAGGTAGATAAACAATTCTTTTTTTCTTTATAGAAACATAAAAGAAAACATCAAGCAAAACACTAGCCCAAGGACTAAGCATCTTTTGATGACACAAAACATGAGCTGTAGTCTATCAGTATGTATTAGCATATTTTCTGCTGGAAAGTTTCTAGTTTGGTTTCTACAGAATAAAAAGTTATTCATATTTTAGTATCTTAAGAAATATATCATACCAGTTCCTATGCAATGAATCCTCTGAAATACAGTGAGACAAAATTTTAATAAAAAACGTGACTGCACTGGGTGCTACAGTATGATATTCAGATAACTTTCTATCTCTTGGCAGTTTGAGGAGGAATTTTCCTTCTGAGAACCCATAAAACTGAACTGGACAAAAAAAAAGACAATTTTGCTAAAAGCTGATATACTCGCTGATTTACCTCTGGAACTTGCTTACCTGTACCGATCAACTGTAGACAGAGACTGCTAGTTCTTCTTTTTAAGTGTTTAACTCTCGTGCTCAGTTACACTGGATCTTGCCATCTGCAGTGTCATGTCCACACTTCACTTTTTCCCCAAAGTCTTATGCTTGACTTCACTCTAGGTCATCATGCTGTAGGTAGAGATCAGGCTCTTTGTCTGCAAGATACGTGACATCATTTTCAACAAAACCCAATGTATTTCTCTGTCTGCCATTCATAGCACTCCCATAAACAAGACAACGTTGAGTCAGGCACATCTTCTAACCAAATCAATACACCCTAGAGTGACATGATCACATGTGTGCTTGCCAAATCACTCATACCATCTCTCTGTTGTTTAGAGATAGCTTGAGCACTGTTTTGGACATTTCTCCATCTTTCATGCCTCTGATTGACCTGTTGAATGCTAATATTTGGAAAACTGGATACAACTTCCATGGATATGACTTCTATGTCTTCCCACCATGTTTTTTAGGAAAACATTGTAAAACAGTATTACCTTTGATTTCAAATAATCTATAGCTCTTATTGAAATATTCTAGTTAGAATATTAGTTAGAGGTCATTCTCTGCTAAACCCTGCAGTCTGCTTTCAGTTCTCTTACAAATTTACATTTAGCTGCCTTTTTAGATGGTGAACATTTTCCCCTCAGGTTTCACTCCAACTGCCTTCCAAAGAAGACAGATTTAGTCTGTCTAATATTGCTAGCAGACTTGTTCTTGGAGCCATCATAAGAAATTGTCCTTGCAACAAGTGGAGGATAAAGAACTCTCATTGCTGCAACCACCATAACTGAGCACAGCAATGAAATCTCATGCTCTAGTGCTCTTTTATCAGGACCAGTTTTATGTTTAGAAGCAGCCCTGGGGCAAAACCTCAGATCCAGCAACAAGTTTTTGACTATTCCTCAACAGTCACTCTCCCGTTTACAGTGGAGTTCTTAACGTTCGTGAACTGTTTTTTATGCCCTAGACTGAAAATATCCCTTCATTTGACCTTCAGTGTGAATGACCATGCCTGGTATTAGGGTTTTCCCTCTGAGCCCTCCATCATGCTACAGCTTCACCTGCAGGTATCTGAAATTTTGCATTTTCCCCCCACAGTTTCCTGCAGGCAACTGGTACTGACTCGTTTCCTCAGTAGAGAAGAATGTTTGCAGGATCTTTGGCTGTAGATGGCTCCCACAGCTTTGAATGTGAGACATCGGGGATCTCTGTATCTACATAGCTCTCAGAAATTGTTTGCCTTATAGCAGAATGAGCCAAAACTATCTAGCTACAGGGGCTGTATTTGTAAATGCAGAGGTTTTAACTCTGGTGCACAATGCACATTCAGAAATTAAGATGCTGTACTTACTAGATTTTCTGGGTATGCACAAATCAGCTTGATATACATTACACACTACCTCCTGACATGTGAAATGAGCTTAATGTGTCCAGGAAATTTCATAGAGCAGTGCAAGGGGACATTAGTTCACTACTGAAAGAACTATTCATTAGAAGGTGGCAAATGCACTTCCTCAAACTTACAGCACATTTGTGCTGAGACTATGCCAAAGAATTACACTAATTAGACTGAAAGATATTAAATATGTTCTCCATAATATTTAACATAATTTCCTACAACAGCCTACTGAACCATTTCTTGCTCCAGACATAGAATTTATATGCAGGTTTCCTCTGTTCCTCATTCATTAAATCCAAGTAATGCTGTTAGTATCACGTATTCTTGCAAAGCCTTTTATTTAGCCTTCTCCAAAGGCACTGTAAAGATATTTTGAAGCTTTTGTTTATTGCAGAGTAATTTCTCAGTAATTTCTTCTTTCATTCTCTAAAAGATTAAGTGATTCAGTGACCATATTCTCCATTTGTGATAAATGCAGGTTCTGATAAAACAGGAGATGATTTTCTTCATCTTACCTTGTGAATATTTAAAGCATTTCCTTTGATCAAGAGTCTACAGTGAAAGTAACAAAGAGTATGATCACAACCTTTGGGGCAGCTGAAAAAGCACAGGGCATCACTACTGTCACAATGTGGTCTTGTGTCCTTCTATAACATAATGCTATTAGATGAAACAGTGGAATGTTCTTGTCTTGAGCTGTATATTTGATTCTGGTCATTCCACCCCCAGAAATACAGCGTAGAAACGGCAAAAAATGAAGCTAATTTAAAGTTACGAGATGAACAATTACTTAGAACTTTGTATTTATTAGAGCTGTATTATTTACAGAAACAATTAATAGGAAGCATGATAAGAGATTATTTGTGAAATAATTAACTACATGGAAAAGGAACAGAATTCTTTGTCTTTCTGTATGGTACAAACCTAAGGAACGTATGCTGAAACTAGAAGAAACTTAAATTGTAAAATAAAGATATGTTTAAACAACATATAATTAACATGTAGAACTCAAATATTTTTGGAATCTACTGCTTCAAGAAAAAAAGAAATAAAAAAAAAATTTGTGAGAAATCAAAAAAAGCTGTTTGAATTCTGGTTCAGAATTCTTCTAGAATAGAACTTATCTAAGAATTAAAGTAGTCATGCATTATTGAAGGCTATGAAAGGTTTCATCCTGACTTTGGTGTTATCAAGCTTGGACCTTCTATGCCTAATAAACACGATTGCTATACAATAAAAGATCTTAAATGGGAGCCTAGTACATTTTGAGTGAGAGAACATGACAAGGATTTAATTTGGACTGTGAACTAAATTTGCTGACATGAGGATTCTCCTCCAGACTTATATGTCCGCATTTTATTTTAAGAAGTGGATTAAGGTGAAATAAATGAATAAACTTTATATTTTTCTTATGTAATTTTTAGCACTGCAAGGGATCTCAGGACAGTATGTAACACATTCAAGGTAGGGTTAAGTGTATCTATGTCATTTTTTCTGTCTCATAGTAGCACACCACAAAATTATCATAAATCCACTTGGTCAAGTTATTGTAAATGAGCAGATGTTATACTTGAAATTAAAAAAGACTAACAAGGCCTCATTTTAAGAAAGATTTCCAGGTTGGTCTGCATTTAAAATGAATGAATCCTTTTCATTCTACCCTGGTAGAAGGCAAGAAAAGTGATCAATACACTAAAAAACATGATCTATATGGAAAGATACTTGAGTGAATTACTGATATTTAATCTGAAGATCTGAAATATGTCAGAGTCTATAAAAGATATTTTCAGGTAGTTGAAAGGTTGGTTTGAAAAAGGAGGGAATACTTGAATTCCAATTTAAATAACTAATTTTTTATTGTTGTAATTTATATATATGTGTACATATGAGTTGTAATGTTCATTGTCAGATAAGTCTCATTGTAGTAGAAATGCTCTGGCTTGCCAGTGTATTAAAATCATAGATTTAAGAGCAAAAAAATAAAGTATCATATTTGTGAAATGAATTGGCTTTTTATGAGATTAAATAATGGTGCTATAAAGTAAGATAGGCAGACGAATTATTTTCTGTGAACAAATAAGCCTTTGAACTGAATAGCATAAAAAGGAAATATTATAAAGAAGCATTTTAGAAATAATATTAAAAAAAAGTTGAATTTCAAAACCTGGGGTTTTTAAGCTGGTAAAACATGCATATTTCCATATCATGTTTCATATTCTGTGAATAAAATCTTTTCCATGTACCCAAAATATATTGTTCTTCTTAATCAGACTGAGAAACCTTTTGAATTTCCACTCGTGTGTGTTAGAATGCTGGTTATCACTGTTCAATCATAAAATATATTTGCAATTCTCTAACAAGGATCACAGTACCAAGTGTCTCATATTGTGCTGACAGAACTTAAAGAGAGCTGCCTGCTGAGTAGCTCTTTCTGGACATTACCCTTAAAAACTGGTAGTTCCAGTTCTGACATGCTTGTACTCTCTTGAATATGGTAGTAAATATTGTTTAAAGACATTTTAAAAATATTAAAGGAAATATGTGAAATCACTATTTCCTCTACAAAGGACAATTCTACAACAGTTTTGCAAGAAATACAATCAGCTACTTAATCCCAGCCTTAAATGTGTGATGTGAAAAGAAGGTAAATTACTTTGGATCATTTGAGTACTTCAGTATCTGAAGATAGCCATTCAATATTTTTTGTGAGCTTATTTTCTAACTGTAAAACTCATGAGGCAAAAATATCTAAATCCATGACATGCTCACACACTGTGGGTCGCGAAGGCCCCACTCCACAGTTCCAAAAACTGGGTGTTTTGTTTAAGAAAAACTTATAGAAGATAAATTTGTTTCAATTTAAAATAATAAATACACTGTAAACTCAGAAAATCACATTGCTGCTAAAAAAATATTCTTGGGTATCTGTTTAAGCTACAATGGGTTGAGAAATTTCTCTTCACAGAGACAGGATATCTGATCAACAGAGATGTCCGTGGCTCTTTGGAAATACATAACTTTGTGTCCTAGCTTACAACCTACATCAAGCAAGCAGAAAGAGATAAAAAGTCCATGTGATTCTGGGGATAAACTGGGTGCATATCCTAGGTTATTAAACTACCAGCCTTGTTAGAAGCTACTATGTATCACCCAGGTAAGGGAGAGGGCAGGGCACTACTGCTCACAGGTCTATTGGCTACTTGTTCTGAAGACAGAACATAGTCAAATTTAAATTTTCTTTCTTTTTCTCTCAGGCTTTCTACCACACTCTGTGCCTTCCCAAGGAAAAATTCTGTAAGAGCTTCCTACCTGAGAAGGAAGTCTGATGGATTTGTCAGCCATACCAGCCTGCTGCTCTCAGCATGCAGGGATATGACTTCCCTAGTATGCAGCCCATGAATTTACAGCTCATTCCTGAACATGACCAGTTGATGGCAACGTCATTATCTTCTGTGAAAACTTAAAAGTCCAAAACTTTGACCCTCATTTTCCTACAAGAGAAACATGTAACAAGGACAATGTGTAATAAATTACATTGGAACAAAACGAAGACAAAAAGAAGAAAAATTATATAGTGTGTGGGCCTAAGGAGGCATGGAAAATTATAGTGATGTGAACCATATGAATGAGCTTACAGCAAATAAACTCTCTCTGCCCTGCTTTTTTTCTCAAGCTGGAATAACTATTGTCTTCCAACTTACTCTGCAGCTAAAGGTACATTAATTGCTTTTACATGTCTGCAGTGCTCTCATTCTCTGATCCATTTGCACATTTTCTCTTCTAAATCTCACCTTAATACCTTCCTTTCTTTTGCTGGTGATTGACTCAGCCCTTAAAGTTCTTTGTGATAGTAATAAAAGAATGCTGTATAAAATGAAATTGTTTTGCACTACACTATGGAATTATAATTTAGATCAAAAGCAGATGACTGGGTTTTCTTTTCAAATTGATTTATCTGTTGTAAACAAGATGCATATGATGAAGAATGAATTACTTTGGGACAGTAATAAAAGAAATACATATAATTCCAAGAAAATTCACATGTATGCCAGTAAAAGCAGAAGCTTTAGTCCTTTATCTTGCTATGCACTGATAAGTGCATCCGCAAGCTATGAGACATTTGTTGAGGAGCCCTGCTGACTACGGAAAAACAAAGAAAAATAGAAAAATAATTTTTAGATTTTGAATTTTCATCTTCAATGCAATGTTCAAATCAGAATGCTACAATAAACTGATAACAACATAATGTAGTTCAGGAATTTATTATCTGCTGAAACCCTGACGCTGACCGCTGGCCGCCCGGAGGCCAAGCAGGCGTCTTGCTGAGGCGTCCCGGTCAGAGGCAAAGCCACAGCTTGGCAGACAGGTCCCTGTCACTGCTCAGGGCTCCTGCGCGGAGCTGGCAGCAGTCCGGTGAAATGTTGTAGAGAGCACCGGAGGCAAATGAGGAGAGAAGGACTCAGTGTAGCAGCTAACGAGTCTTTATTCCCCCACGCAGGGGCCGGGAGGACATAGCACCGAGACAGTGAGGCTACAAAGAGCACAATGTAACCATGGCAGCAACTTATAAGGGGGTGGG
>VYZQ01065283.1:13187-25187 GCA_013400655.1 Mystacornis crossleyi
CTCAGCAGAGTGAATTTTACCATTGCTACTCTACATTGTCATAGCAAAGAAAAAAAAAAATCACTTGCTCCAATTTAAGCTCTTTCAACCAATGCTCTTAAGCTCCCCATTACTACATGTCAGTGAATTCATCATTCAGCTGCAGAAGCTTGAAGAACAGACACTGAAAAGGATCACCAATCTACCTGCCCTTTACTCATTTCTTTTCTCTTGCTTCATTACATACCATATCCAAACATTACTCAGTAGAAGAGATGAACCTCTGATCTGGCCTAGTGTAGCTATTTTTCTGGTGTGCTGCAGTTCACCAGGATACTGGATTACTGGAATTCATAGTGTTTTTTATTCTTGGTGCCTGCAAACCTACATTTTACAGAGTAAAATGCAAAGGCAGCAAATTATTCCCAATTAATGTTAAAAACTGAGAAGAATGAACTATCATGGTTCCCATTAACATGGAATACGGGTCTTCCTGCTGTGTCATTAATTCTGAAAGCACCCAATTCTTTCAGAGAATCTGACTGATGCTACCAGAATGAGATGCAGCACTAACACAAAACCATGGAATTGCTATAAACACTGCATTTGATAGTCATCATTAAAAAAGCACAAATGCCCTGATATTGCTCAATATGTCAACAGCTAACTATCCACAGACACAAACATTTGTGAACATGGACACAATGATTTGTGCATTTTGGAAAATGCTCACATTCTCCAAACAATGGCTTCCTGGGACCAATAAATAACAGTTCCGTGATTGCACAGCTGACATCTTTAAATTAATTCTGTGTTCAAACACTAACATCCCTTCCAAAAACTGAAGGGCCATACATATACAGCAAACAGGCACAGAATTGGATATAGTCCCATCATATTCCTCTTTCTCCTCTCGATGTGAGACCTAATATTTGGTTACTGAAAAGCTATATTGCACCACTTGGTATATTGCTGGTTCTAGAAACTCATTTGCCTCTGAATCCATCCTCACAAGAGAAAATACTTCTCTTACTGCTGGGTAACATTCTCCCAGGTACTGTTCCTTTAATTTTATCCTTGCGTGCCCTTAGCAATATCAGTTTAGGTCACTTTAGCATTTCTGCTTTACATGGCCATAAATGACACTGTTACACACTAGCATTTTTTAGCAAGCATTGTAACTCAGTCAGGGTTTAGTTTTGGGGTATTTTTTAATGTCTTTGTTGTCTCACCTTACAGGAAGGCCACACAGTGATGCAGAACATACTGTAGCTTCACACTCATGAGGAGTAGACTGACACTGCCCTTAGGTGCTGAGGGCAAAATCTCACAGCAGTGTGGTCTTTACCTGCACTGCTGGCATTTACTGTCCATTGTTCAAAGTTATTCCAGAAAAAAAAAAAAAATGGAGCAGCAGATATAAGCTCCCTCATTAGAGATGACTGCAGAACAGCCTCACAGCCTTTTCCCTTAAGTTTACCAGGCTATCAGGGCAGCCAAGCACCAGTGTAAATAGATGTTCCATGCTGTTCTGAAGATGCCGAAGTTAAACAGGAAACCCAAAATGAACAGACCCCATGAGTGCAGAAAGGCGTACATACCATGGATAATCCTCCTGAGTCAACAGCAAGCTCCTTCCTTGGTCTCAACACTCAGTTATCTGATTAAATTAGTTCCAATAACACAGCATGCAAAGTAACAGAGGGGAGTGTTTGGCTCTGTACAGGAACTGGCGTAGAAGCATGGTAAGATCCATAGGGGCCCAGTAAGACTTAACAGTAAATTATTACCAGTACCAGTACTCGTATTGGTGGCTCCCTAAAGCTAGTCACAACAGTGGCCTATCACTGATTTGAGCCTAAGGAAACCTATATAATCATTGTGATAAAACCTGCAGAGAAAACATTAAGTGACCAACTTCCAGCTCAAAATCTCATTTATAGTATATTTGAAACACCTGCCTACATTACTACAAAGACAAAGCTCAATGAGAGTAGGGTTACATTTTGAGTACACCTCTCCTAAAGGCAGGGTCTCCACAGGCAACTTGTTAAAACACAGTCATCTGACTTGAAATCAGGCATCTTTACAGTCCAAACTTGCTTTAACAACAGCTTTCATCTCCTGTTGCTTAGAGGCATTTTCACCTTTTTCTAACCCTCTGTTCAAAATGCATTTTAATTCTTAGGATAAAACACTTTATTTCATCACATAAATACACAGACAATGTAGCCGTTGTGGATAAAGAAGCTCTCTCCCCACCCTATATAATCAACACTGGTAGTCTTGAAGGGAGGGAGGAATCTGCCAAGAGCACCACAGCTGGAATATTTCATCCCTAATTCTGCAGCCTTCCCTGCATTATCAAGTGGCCAGCTTTTTGTGACACACACAAGCACTAGGAGCTAACAGATGTAATTCATCAATGAATGGATATTCAGAAAATGAAAACTCAGAACCCCCTTTCTAATGAGTGACTGAGTGAGGAGTGGAACGAACAGCAAACCACTGAGGCAAACTTCTCCCTTGCTCTCCATCTGCCCTTGCCCTTTTTTAGATATAAAAATGATACACTAAAACATGTATCAAGTGTGTATGTACCTAGGGGTACACAGAGAGTGCACACATTGCCCTCTGCTGACCAGAGACCAACGCAGTCCAACAGTGTCCTCCAACACACACGCACGCACTGTGTGACGCAGGTGAGCTCCAGCGAGTGCTGGACAGGGCCGTCCCAGTGCGTGTGTCGGTCCCTGGTGTGAGAGACACCCAGCAATCACCAAGGTTTTATCAGAACCCAGTTCTAGGGTCCAGGGTTTCTTGGCTTTTTTTCCTCCTACCTGGTGATGCAGCTGGGAAGTGGGGGGGCAGGAATCAAAACAACCACATATGCCAGTTGTTTACATGCCATCACTCTTGCTGATTTATGCTGCATTTGCCTTTTCTTCACAGCTGGGCATTTTAATGAAATACCAGGGAGCTGGGAGCAGGGTAGAAGTGGGGGAAGCCAAGCAGGAAAACAGAAGTGAGAGGCACTGACTACTACTTTCAGGCTACCTTATTTGCAAGTCCCTCACCTCTACTATTCGCACAAGTTCTGTCCTTTTACTTTTCAATGTGAATACAAACTAGAAACATCAATCAGAAGGCGATCAAAAATAATTCTTAACATCTCCCCTCCTCCATCCTCACACTAAATAAACTCCTTTAAATGTCCATTGACTTGAGGGGGAGAATCACTTTAGACCAAAGTTTAGAGACATACTCTAGACTGGAAAAAGTACAGAATATTTATTAATTTAGGAAGCAGCTCAATAGCTTATGGAGAATCTACATGTTATATTACGAGTCTGTAGACCACCTTTCTGACAGTGGCTGGCTATAACGTGCTACATTTAAATACCTACAAATGGACATATAAGAGATGCAGACTGGGGTTCCTGAAGTGGGGGAAGAAGAAAGATTTCTGCTACTGTTTCTATACTCACCCAAGGCCCAGTAAGATGCAGATTCCAAAGGCAGAGCACTACTGTAGAGAGCATGGATATACATGAGGTGAATCATCAGCTCAGCCAGGCACCACCAAAAGAAAATACGAATTATGCCCACAATTAAGATGCTGAGATTGGTCTTCACACTGAAAGCTTCTTGTCTCCTCATCTAAAGAAGAAATCCAAAGAGGTTACCTGGCACAAAACTGACTGTTTTACTCAAAACACTCATCCTGACAACTTTTTACTACATCATTTGGAAATTCCTGACACACTCTCGAGGTAGATTGGTCTCTCCACTCTCAATTCTCAGTAAGCAGTAGAAACTAACAAGAAGCCAAATGTGAACACACATTGCACCAAACTGCTGTAAAAAAGGCCAAGTGTTGTTAACCTGAACAGAATCCAGACATGCAACTTTAATTCCTGCAATGTGACCTCTGAAGATAATCTAAAAAGATGAAAGAAACTACAGCTATGAAGAAGAAGGTTTTCCAAGCAGCAGCCCTTCCAACCACAGGGACAATGACTGCTTACTCTTAAAATACCTCCAACATCTACCCACTGCAGAGAAACAATTACTTGAGGACAGTTCTTTATTTTTCTCCCACAGCATTGCCAAAGTCAGCAAGACCTACATGATGTGCCGAGCAAATGGAAGTGCAAGTTTAAGTATCAGATAAGGCAGAGTTTGCAGTTGACAGGTTTCTCAAGCGGCTCCAAACTCTTACACTGCTAACTACAGTAAACACAATGGCATATTATTATTGCACCACCTTTCTGCAATAAAAGGGAATAGAATCAAAAACCAGAAACACGGGATTACCTAAAAATTCAGTCATGCGTTATACACCTATTATTGTGTGCAACATTTCCTTCTCCAGTCTCTAACTGGCCACCAAAAATCCACATAGAAGAGAAGTAACCAACTCATCTGCACAGGCCCTCAATCCCAAGCACAGTACAGCCAACATGCACACTCATTTGGAGAGTTCCTTTATATCAGCTAGATGAAGGCTGGGAGACCACCATTTTGTCACAGGGATTTGCACAAACGGGCCTTCAAACCCATGTCTAGAACTACTATGCCTTGTTTCAACCCAGAAATTCAACAAGGCCAGTGAGAAAGTGGCAGTGTCTTATTTTTGCCTGGCAGTGGATGCCAACTGCCGGAACTGGTGTAACACTTTGGGCCATGCAGCAGTTTCACTGCCCCCAGCTCCAGAATTTCTGCTTCCCAGTGTGCTCAGCAGGAACCCTCATCCCAGTCTCAGCTTCAGTTAAGGGGTTCTGAGAGTGGTCTCTCCCAATAGCATCAATAAAGACTCTTTGAATCGTGCATTTTGAATCAACTCCTGGGCACTGTGACCTTTGAAACCCTTTTCTGACCTCAGCTGCCAAGGCAATACCCTCTGCTCAAGTAAGAGCTCTCACAACGACCTTCTGCAAACACCAACGAGAAACACATTAAGGTTGTTCAGTTTGTTCCATCTTCTTTCTGGCTTTAACCACACGTCTGTACATATTTAAGGAGAACCTTCTGCAAATACAGGCGTATCATTCTCAATCTTCCTTTTCTTTTTACACTAAGAATACATGTGCTCTTTGCATAGGTCTTTGCTGAGCCATATCAGGTGAGCTAAATTTAAAAGCAAGGCCCCCCTCCAATTTTTCCTATCAGCTATCCCTAAGCTGCTTTCATCTTAGAGTCCCATAGACCTTCTGAAACAGTCCTTGGAAAGAAAGCACAACTGTCCCTCTCCTAGTGTAAAAGGATCTAGGTGGAATTTAACACATTTCAGAAGCTACAAAACAATAATTAGTAAAAAAATTACCTCAGTCTCTATGCAAGCCTATGCAGACTTTTCCCACAATGTCCAGCCCAAGATAACAACATTCAGCCTAGCATCTTCCAAAGCAAGTGAAAACAAATGAGCATAGGACTTCTCACTCAAGGGTCTACCACAGTCTAGTTTCACTTTCATAAAGCCCAGTATTTGCTTTGGCTTCAACAGAAAATTCCCAAATATAAACACAAGGAAGCAATCCCTAGGCTTCTATATATGAACTGAAAAAGACATTTTATGGTTTGAAATATTCACTAATCCACTTTGACACAATAATTTTAACTGTAGACATAAGAGGTTGTGATACCACTTCTTACCCAAGCATGCTAGAAAATATGGAAAGCAGTAAAGGATGAAAACATGGACTTTTTCCATAATGGAAAAAGCAGGCTTGAAAAGAAGCCTGCAAGGGACTAAGAAAAACATTCAGGTAGGTCTTATACATAAAACACGCTACTCAGTTGAAGCAAAGTGCTCCTAGTAAATCATCAGCTGTTTTCACAGCGTGAGGGTAAACTTGAGTTTTCAGGAATTCCCAACACAGCTTCCTGTGACTGAAATCTGGTTCAGAGTTAATAGCAAGCTTATGCTGAAAACACTACTTTATTCCACCTGATGAAGAAGAAAACAAAAATTCAGTCCAGCAGCTGCATGCTAAAATTATGAACACCCTCCAAATGCAACAAAGCATGTCACTGGCTCCCTGACTGAAGGCGTGAATTTGATGTCAGACAAGAACATCCTGTGAAGCAGAAGAACTTGGGGAGACAGGCTTGTCTTAGAAGTTGATATCCAGGACATTGCAAGATTCCTAATGATACGCTCAGAATTGTCACATTCCTACAGTATTATTTGATGATTTTAAATTATGTGGCAGACAGCTTTACACATCCAAACAACAACCACTGTTACCTGCTTACTGAATTCATCAAAATTCATGAGGGGTCCATTGTGGAATGTAGGATAATAAAACACATATGCCAGCATCCAGAGGAACGAGTGGGATGACTTCTGGGTAGGTGCATGCCAGCAGTACTCCAGGCTGAAGCTAGTGCAGAAGAGGCAGCGGACGGACACAGTGAAAAGCAGCAGATAATACTCATTTTCAGTGTCATACCACTTTCTCTGCAAGACAAAAAACAAAGCCAGATCATGATGGTGCAGTGCTGTGTTTTCTCTATGGCAAGACAGCAATGTCTACTCAGATCTTAACTTTTGGGGTCAGCAGCAGCAGGAAGAAACGAAAGCCAACAGCAGTGGGAATGAGAATCTAAAGTGAACAGCACTAAACACATGAACAACAAGCACTGGCTTTTGATGGAGAAAGGTCCTCCAGGGCTGCTGCAGCCAGCATAGAGAGACAACGGCTTGATTTCAGAAACATGTTATGCTGTGAAGAACTAGGACAGCAGGAGAGCTTTTCTTACAGAAATGAAACATTATCTACCTCAGATTTAGTCCAGTAATACAATATTCAAACCAGCTGGCAACACAATTGATAGAAAGGGACTACCAGGGCTGAAGCTAGATCTGAAGAGAATCAGTCACTCCTGAGAAAGCTTAAGACTGGAAAATACGAGCCTTTACTTACTTGAGCCTTTACTGACCTTTTGACACGTGGTTGCCAACACCACCTTGTTGCCAACAACAAAAACCTATTATCACAAAATACTTGGAAACATCAGCAAATGCAGCTTGGCTGACTGCCAATTTGTATTGGAGTGGGCCCTTTCCTTGTGAGAGCAAAGCACAAAACTGACCACACCACATGAAGAGATTCTACAAAGATTCTACAAGAGATTCTCACTCCCCCTCCCCCTGAACATCAGGGCACAAACCCTTATAACAAATGTCCAGTTTTTCCCATTGGTCCAGTGAAATACAACACACTTCCTCACACCTGGGCAACAGTTTTTCCATATCCCTACTACCCAGAAAAAGCCACCAGACAAAGAGCAAAATGGAGCTTGCTTACACCTGATTGTTGCAAGAACTCACTGGGTACAAATCAAAGTGTTGGAGAAAGCCTCTCTCTGCAGAAGTCTCAGTCACCAGTAAGTACAGGCAGGCTTAACTGAGTAACTCCTGCATACAAACCCAAAACCCAGCACCTTAAATTGGCATGATTAGAGCGCCAATGAAATGTGTTTAATAGAGCACCAGTGAAGTATTACCATACTCCAGCTCTACTGAATACCACTTACACATTAAGGGACATACTTTCATCCCAGTGCACTGGCCACCATGATAGAGAACTCTTCTAAGTGGAGAAGCTCCGGCATGAGTCACTGCAGCACTACTGCTTAAGACTTTTCAAACCAAGCCCTGCTTATGTCAACTGAAGGGACAGTATGCTGCCATAAAGATAGATGCCATTACAGACAACTACAACCATAATCTAATTAGATACTTAATTAGTCCTTCTCACATTACCTCAGTTTCTTCCACGGCTGGTATGCGTAAAGTGGACAGCAGGATAAGGGAGCACAACCATGTCAGGAGTGACAGCTGAAACTGAGCCACAGCAAAGGAAATAGCTGCATGTAACAAAATGACAGCAAAGCCCTTGATTCCCAGTAACAACCAGCAGGCAGCCATTCCATAAACCATCAAGCACCATGGTTTATACTGTCAGAAAAAGAAAAGTTAACAATCTTTAGTTAAATTATTTCTAAAGAAAAAAGGCGCTCAATACCTGTGCTACCAACACAGGTTCTACAGTAGAGACAAATACAGTCAACAAGATTAGGAACACACATGAAAATACAGAGAAACCCAACTGTATCCCTAAAGGTAAAAGGGAAGGTGTTTCTGTAGCAGCATCATGTGAAACCAGAGCCTCCCTAATTTGAGGGAGAATATAAGTTCTTACTTTCCTTCCCCAAACTAGCAGCTGGGACACCATATACATTGATCATTTCCCACAATCATGCAATCATTTAGCAATCATGCCAAAACCCAAGCACTTTACATACTTTCCTCAGAAAGGAATAACTGCACCCTTATTACGTGTAACAAAGCTGTTTAATGGCCTACAACGAGGCAGAGGACTTTACAGGTTGAAGGCTGAAGTCTCCAAACATTAAGGCCCCAGACCCTCACACACAATTCACACCACAGAATAGAATTTACTATATTCAGAGGCCTCACTGCAAAGCTTCCCATGTCCACAGCAAACAAACTCATCAGAAACTCCCTACCATGAAGAAAATACCTACATACCTTCTCCACCAAGAGCCTAGACACTTGTGATACCAGCAGGTGACCAGCCAGAAGCCACAGTATACGTTCCCTTCCCCATTCAATCCAGTAGCTCCACTCAAAGTCCATGGGGTCCTGTGGCACGAAGGGAACTGGTCACTATGTCTATCTGGCCATAAGGGACAAAGGAATGAATATCTCTGTAATATGACAGCTGTGTGGTACCCAACAGAACTCCCACATCTCAGGAACATCATTTCAGCAATCCAGTTGGATCACTTACAGTGAACTCAGCACCATTTTCACTTCCAGTGGGTCAAAGTTCAGGAAAACAGAGCATTAGATGGTGTTGTGCCTCCTAAGCCTGACACTGGTGCTGAAGCTGAGCAACCACCATCTCTCCTGAGGGATTCAGAGAGCAACTCTGCTCTGCCTTGGAAAACAAAGAATTTCAGTGGAAAGGTGCTTTGCAGGAAAAGATGTTTAACTCCCCATTTCAACAAAGTCTAGTTGCACTCAGACGGAGTTAGGTAATCTTGAGTTACCTGTGGCATGAGATTTTTATCTAAATTAGGTAAGAGGGATCAGCTCGTAGCCCTGTGTCTGATATAGGGCCTCACTAAAAGTTCATCTCAACTGCCTTACAGCTTTCTAGAAAGCATATATCAAAGGTCCATTACCAGCAGTGATGGCAGGCCAAACACCAAAACACTTCCACAGACAGGCATTCCTGGTTTTGTGCAAGTAATCCTCAAGATTAGTTGCACTATTTGTTTTTGACCTCACATTGTTATGAAGAAACACAAGGAAGGGGGGTGCGGATGTGTTTTTTGGTTTGGGGTAGAGGACTGCTAGTTTTCTTACTGGGGATTTGGGGGGTTTTTTATACCAACTATGTTTCTTTAAGACCTTATGCCTCAAAAATCTGTTCTCCTCTCTGCTGTACTACAGACCAAGAAAAAGAAAAACGTGTTCATTGACATCAAGCATTATCCAAATCACCAAGTGACAAGAAAAAGGGGAAAAATGCTGCAGGAAGTGCCAAGGTTGATCAGAGTTTTAAGGCCAAACAGTAAAATAGACGGTTTATCAAGTGATGTAGCGAAGAAAAAGCACTTAAGCCAGGGATCAAGAAAACAACAAAACTTTGGTTATGATTCTTAGCTCTAAACACACCCAGCCAATCTCTCTTCCTCCTCAGAAACATCAGACTAAAATTATCTATGAATATCCAAATCTGCACGTTACTATAAACTTCTGAAGCTAAATCAGAAGTTTGGATGTGCAAAGGGCATGGAAGCACAATGTTCACATTATTGCCACAAAACAAGACACTGTCACCTCTCCTACCTTTTTCAGCCCCTGAAAGAGGGTCCCTGGGTCCAGCCCAAATGTTCTGTCCATCTCAGCTTCATACTCTGCAGAGAAGAGCAAACCTTTGATAATGACACAGCAGCCAGAGCAGGAAGAGTCAGGGATGGGTCCTCTGCTGCTCAAGAGCAACGCATTCCCATGTAGTCTCCACCAGTGAGAATACCCACGCCCAGGGAAGGGCAAGTCACCGTGCCACTGCTCTCTAGGTGAGGGGCCCAACTGCGCCACAGCTCTGCCCCACAGCAATGGCAAAGCAATTTCCTAAAACCTGTGTTTTGATTCCCGCTTGCAACAGGGAGAGTAGCAGTGACCCACCTTTTACCACACAAGACCTGCACTAATCTTCACTTGCCATTTTTCAGAACTGCCTGGTTTCTCCCACCAGAGCAGAAGGCGGATACAGACCCGAGAGTGGCCAGTACAGCAAAACAGGGAAGAGCAGCTCAGAGAAGCTGCCTCTAGAGCCCACTGCCACCACATTTTGCCACTTCTGCAGAACACTTGCTGTACGCATGGGTGCACAGCCCTGTACCCAGTTACACAGCACTCCTTCCACTGCTCTGCAAATGCCTTTCTGGCACTTCTGTTCTTCCCTTGAAACTTTCAGGAGGCAGGTAGAGTCATTAACGTAAGAACTTTGCTAATTAAAGCCTAACAAGATGCAATATCTATTCCCTGCCAAGCCTCTGTAGCTTATTATACTTTTATAATACAACCTTTATTTCCATTTAAATACCAATATGCTATAACACAGCTTCTTTTCATCTACAAATTCTACTTAATTTGTTTAAAATCCCACCCTTGCTCTGCACTACATAGCTTCACAGCTCCAAACCAAGCTTCTTTCATCTACAAATTCTACTTAATTTGTTTAAAATCCCACCCTTGCTCTGCACTACATAGCTTCACAGCTCCAAACCAAGCCACCACAGCAGCGACCAAGAGGTTACACAAGGCAGAGGTAGGTGTTTAGAAACAAACTGACCACAAAGCTCTACAGACAACCCAACCATTGCTCCGAGCCCTGGACTCGTCACCAGAGCCCCAGAGCTCCAGGCAGGGAGCACCCACTTGCCCTAGAGCCTCTCCAGGTTCAGACCGTGGCAAGTACCATCGGAAGGCACATCCGCTTCTAAACCACCCACCTACAAGGAGCAGCACGCGACTGGAGATACAAGGAAAACAAGACAATTCAAATCCAACTTTCCTGAATATTCCCGGAGTAGCTGAGCTTCAGAAGTCTCCCGCATCTTTTTCCTGACAGCCACATCAGAGGACACCGTTACCATGAGCTAACACTCAAAGGCAAAAAAGCCGTGGGACAAAGCTCTCTGCCCAGGTGGCATCTGCCTACTACTTCCTCGCACAGGGCAGGTTGGCAGCTGGGAAGAACACAGGGGCTCCTCGCAGAGGAACAAAGTAGAAACCAACCCAGAGAGGAGAACTCGCACCGAACTGCCTGGTCGGCCACGGGCGGGAAGCTGTGCCCGAGGGAGCCCGCCCACATCGCGCACTTACTTCGAGACATTCCGTGCGCTTCGTAGAAAGCGTAGAGGTGGGAGCCCACGGTGAGGAGCCCGTAGAGGCAGAGTTCCCAGGCCGGCAGCAGCATCGGCACGGGAGCTGCTCCCGCCGGCCACCTCCCTGCGGGGAAAGAGAGGACGGGAGCGGTTTCCCGGCGGAGGGCAGCCAGGCACCGAGCAGCGGCACACCCGGCACGGGCACCGCGGCTCCAGGACCCCGGGCTCGGAGGCGGCCCCGCTCCGCCCGCAGCTGCCGGGAGGGCAGGCGAGCCATGCCCGGCCGAGCCGGCTGCAGAGGCCTCGGGTCCAAAGGCTCAGCACGGCCCACGGCTGGCGGGACCCTCGGGACAGAACCAGGGCCGGATCCCAGCTACTCTCGCCGACCCGGGACAGAAAGGAAAGGAGGGGAGGCGCCGCTGCCCCCTTACCTGAGGAGGGCTGTGCCGCCGGGAGAGGAAGGAGCCGCAGCCTCGGGCGGGCCGACCGGAGGCTCCACGCCCGCAGGCGAGGGGGCGGCCCCGCTCCCGGCCGCTCCCGCCACACGGGCGACCCCGCGCCCGGTCCCGCCCGGCCCCTTACGGGCGG